>BQNB010030658.1:0-54675 GCA_026074375.1 Tanacetum coccineum | reverse complement strand
TCTCGTTAGAGACATAGTAAAGGCGGACATCTGAACCAGAAGATTCTAGATCAGTGTTTTTGAATTGACCATTCTGCCATAGTCCACTTAGCCAGTGGGTATTTCCTCGTCTCAGGATGACCATCTGATCTGTGCCATTGAGGTCTCCTGTTAAAGTAAAAGACCCATCGGCTGGCACCTGTTCACTCCGCCAAGAAGTGAGTGACCATCTATGCCCAGTCTTATGATTAATTCCAATTTTCATTCCAGGTAGAAGGGTGTCTGTTGGGTAATCAAAGCTTTGCCATAAAACCTTCTTTTGGGACCCATCTGGAAACAGTTCTTGCAGTACCAAATTTCCAGAATCCAACAGTGCAACACTTGCGTTACGTTTTACCAAAGTAGGACTGAAGAGATCAAGAACAGTGGCTTCACTAGACAAAAGGCTTAGCTTTCCATGAACATCTATCATAAGATTGCCGTATGTATCTGGGACTGGATTGTTTCTGTTTGCTACCCAAACTGCTGAATTAATGTAGTCGTCGTCCGGATAATGGAATCTGATTTTGTTGCCGTTGTTGTCGTAGTAGTATCCATCCTTGTATTTTACATTGTAAAATACTCCTAGATATGGGCTTATGGTAGTGCCAAAGCCGAAGAACTTTAAACTGAAGATGCCGTTTGCTGAAACCAGATAGTCCCAGTCCTTGAGCTGTTGACCATGCTGTAAAGTATCTGTTTCTGAATAACAAGGATTACTGCAGTAAAATAAAATTAAAATGATGACGAAGAATATGTTTTCGCCTGCCATTGTTTCAAGGTTGAGAAGTGTTAATTATGGTGGTGTGGAAAATCTTGGCAAATGTTATGCATGTTATACTTGGTCAACTAAAAGATAAGACACCCATTCATGTTGATGTGATAAGAGCCTTGATTTTCTTCTACATAGTAATTAGAGTAAACTACATTTTTGGTCCACGTGGTTTACTGGGTATAACACTTTTGGTTCATTTTTCAAAAATCTTACGGATCCACTACAATACCTGATAACCCGTTTCACTTTTGGTCCATTTTTAACTGAGTCGTGTCCGTTAACCCCTTTTTTGATTTCTTTTATTATAAAAAGTTGAGGGCAAAAAGGTCTTTTTATTATCATTTTTTACTTACTACTTTATAACACATTTACTTGAATTTTTTGGTCAAATGAAAAACACACAAACACATAGTTAAGAACACACACTTAAGAACACACACTCATGATACGGTGTAGAATATGTCGATCACCAGGTGTAATCAAGACATCATGGACAAACCAATCCTGGGAGGCGTTTCTTTTGTTGTTCTAAAAGAGTAAGGATTCAATTATTGTTTTTTGTTGTTTAATTAATTTGACCTAATTTTTTAAATTTCTTTGATTAGGGTACAAATTGTGGGATTATTGATTGGTTTGATCCACCAATGTGTGATCGTGCTGTGCAAATCGTTCCTGGGTTGTTAAGAACAATGAATGAGCTACAAGATACAATTTCTCATTATCGTGCTCAAGAAACAAATGTTGAAAACCATGTTGAAGCAATTGCTCATTATCCTGCTCATGCCTCAAATGTTGAAAACCATGTTGAAGCAATTGCTCATTATAGTGCTCATGCCCCAAATGTTGAAAACCATGCTGATTATCAAAGGGAAGCAAGAAGGATGAAGATACTGTTAGTCTTAAGTTGGTTGGTTTTTGTGTTTTTTTATCTTGTCAACTGAATAGCTGAATAGCTATTAGGTTGTTAGGGTTATTGAGTTGGTCTAGTAATTGAATGAAGTAGTTGGTGGTTGTATGTAATGTCAACTTTTTCAATGAATGTATGGTAAGTTTTGTAGCAATGAATGTTGTTTTGAGTAGTTGCAAATGTTGATATCAATGTATGACTTTTTTAAAGCCTGCAATGGCAATGAATGTTGACAGCAAGCGAGTTTATAAAACAATGGCAAAGTAGCAAATGGATACCAAATACTTGTAATATCATAACCAAACATCCAAAGTACATTACTAAGTGCATTACATAACTAATTGTCTGATAATATCACAAGTCTGATAACCAAATACATCAAATGATAAGTCTGCAAATAAAAGACTGGAAACATAAGACTACAAACAAAAGACTGCAACCACAAGACTCTTTCCATCCACTTCACTTCAATTCTTCTTCTGCTTACCTTTGGCATTTGGAACAACCTTCTTCTTAGTTGCTGCAGTTGGTTTTGGAGCAACCTTCTTCTGAGTTGCTGCAGGCCTTGGACAAACAAACTTCTTCTTCAAAGGTGATAACCTGTTTACTGTTGACTTTGTAAACTTAGAAGATTGTGAAGGTTGGGTAGATGATTGTGGGTCTTGTGCAGATGCCTGTGAAGGTTGGGTAGAAGATTGTGGGGCTTGTGCAGATGCCTGTGAAGGTTGGGTAGAAGATTGTGGGGCTTGTACAAATGCTTGAGTAGTTGTCTGTGAAGGAGCTTGTGGCGGGGCTTGTGAACCACTTGCAGAGCCTTTCTGTCTTTGTCCCTTGCAAGATCTTTTGTTATGCCCTTGTTGTCTACACTTGAGACATGTGACAGTCTTCCCAACCCTACTTAACCTGCCCTTTTTGACCAATCCATCATATATCTCAACTGCACTCTTTCTTCTCTTTTTTGGAGGTCTGCCTATTGGAGGTTTGTAATTTGGTGGAGTGAGTGTGATTGGGTTATCTGATTGAGGCCACATATCAGGTCCATTACAAGGATTGATTTTGTAACTATACATCTTTTCCCATGTTTTCAACCAGTATGTCTCATGAACCCATGACTTAGGGATGCCAGGTTCTAACCCATTGCTTGTCATATTCCAAATGGAAGCCATTGCATGCTTGCAAGGCATGCCAGTGATTTCCCATTTCCTGCAAGCACAAGTCCTTTATGTGATGTTTACCACGCATTTGTCTCCATGTGGACCTGTTGTCTCATACAAGTCTCCTCCATTCCATACAACCTTATACTGAGCAGCTTCCCTCTTAATCACATTGAATACTTTAGTGGCACTAGGTGTTGGGGGCCCAATACTCTTCCTAATTACCCCTTGCACTATGACAATCCTTTTCATGAGATATTCTCTAATAAACTCTAAACAAGTTATTATAGGTTTATCTCTGCCATTTAAGAGTTGCCTATTTAACACTTCACGCATATTATTCAATAGAACATCACAATAGGGGCTGCTTGCAATACAGATAACAATCAACATTCAGAGACAAACCTAACAGTTCAATTACTAATCTAACATGCAATAACTAACCTAACATTTAATAACAGATGAGGTAGACTAAGATTTAAATGAGTAAATATACTATAAAAGTAAGACCTAGCCCAATGATGAGGTGGAATATCCTTAAGCCATTCATACATTTCCTTGTTGAATTTCTTGATTTCCTCCATATTCTTGCCAAACCTCTAAATTATTGTAGCTGTTGCACATCTCCATAAGAGGTCCTTGTATTGTTCTCCCCTCCATTGTAACTTCATGTTATCATAGATATGCTTTAAGTAATATCTATGTTCAGTAGCTGGGAATGTTTCTTGTAATGCAGGTATTAAGCCCTATAAGAATATTATAAAACTGTAAGTATGCATACAATTATTAAAACAGTAAGATAGTTTGAAACTTAGTTACCTTTTGCCTATCTGATATGAAGGTGAAGTTGAAGTTTCTAAACAACTCCAAGTCATCTCCAAGACAATCCAAAAACCATAACCAAGAATCCTTTGTTTCAGACTCCACCACTGCATATGCTAAAGGGCATATCCCATTATCTGGATCTCTAGCCCCAAGAGATCTCTTTTTCCAGCTTTAAACCCATTCTTTAAAGCACCCAAGCATATGTAAATCATTCTGAATTGTCTTGTTTCACTTTCTACATCAAAGCATCTTTCAACATCAATCTTAATGGTTGTATCTGGATTTTGTTCTTTCAATTCCAATGCATATTGTCTCAACTGTGCATACTGCTTCACCTAATCACCAATAACTCTTTCTTCTGCCATTTGTTTTGCCCTAAATACCTTCATATCAGGCATACCCAATTCATATTTCCTTTGCAATTGGTCCTTCAAGGCAGATATTGGAACCTTAGGATCTGGTTTTATGGTTTCCTCAACTTCTTTAGATAGAAAAGATGCAGTGCACTTTCTAACTGTTCTTGATTGCAGGCAAGTGTGGTTATCATCAGTTTTTTTCACCCACCAAGTTTTAGCATTCTTTGACTTTGAGCAGTGAAGTAGCCAGGGACACTTATTACTATCTTCCACTTGCCCTTTCTTTTTTGTCTTCTTATTAGAGCCACTATCAAGTTTGGGCTTATCACATACTGGCCCACTATCACCTAGCCCACTATCACTTGGCCCATTACCAAAAACAGGAACAAGCCCTCTACACTATGCTCTCATCATGTTCTTCTCATTCCTAGTGAAATACAACTGCCTTCTTTGCTCTCCAGAAATCCTAGATACCATTCCCTTGATCAATTGTTTGTTAGCTAGAGTCTGACCAACATAGAAGTTTTCAGTATACATTTGACCATCTACTGGCTTATGTGTTTTAGCTAACTTCTTCAATGCTTTTTTTCTTTCACATTCATTATCATCTGACTCTGTTTCATTAGCAAAACCTTCTAAGTCTACTTCTTCATAATCAAATAGGGGAGGGACTATTACATTCAACCCATTCAACATTCCCATTTGTGTGCTTTCTAAAGTCAGCCATGTCTACATCAACATCTTCAATCCTATCCTCTTCTCCAACATCAAAATCACTATCATCGCTATCCTCACTAGCTCTAGCATCTTCAATTCTATCCTCACTAGCTACACTAGAATCTGTCCTATCAATTTCTTCTATAACCATAGGTGTTTTACCAGTATTTGATCCGCTAACTCTAGCATTTTATCCACTAGGTCTATCCTTATCAGTGTTTTTATTTGGATAACTAAATAAGGGATCAAATTCATTGTCAATGCCTGGATTACTAACTAAGTGAGGTTCACTAATAGGATGAATAACAAACACATCCATTACCTTACACTTGCTAACATAATTACACATTTCATTTCCCATCCACCATCTAATATCACACACAAAGGGTTTAAGACCAATATCTAGATTAGAATTAGGTATTTTGTAATAAAACTGCAGATCTTTATTGTCGTAACCTAAATCCTTTACCATGGTTTGTACTTCGATAGCAGAAAAACTATCAGCATCTACATCATCAAACCAGTTGGCTTTCCCTCCTCTGTAACGCACGTTTGGTGGACTAGTCAGTATACCTTCATGGTTGATCTTAAGGGTAAAAGCGTTGGATGATTACTTGTTACACAAAATTAAGAGTATAAACAAATTAATTTGTATCATTTTCTGAACTGTTGGTATAGTTTAAAGGGTGTTTGGGAAAATACTAGTTGGGTTAGGACTTGGGCAGCTTTCATTTGTGGTGGTATAAGGTATTGGTGTTTCATTTTGTCTCATATCAGTAATGGTTATGTTGCTGATGGTATTTCAGATTATGGGGTTCTTGGGATTTGGGGTTTTGGGTTTTCTAAAGATGTTGTTTTATCAAACTTTGGTTCTGGTCCTTCTTACTATGGGTCAGTTCTTATCAGCCTGGGTTTTGGTCACATTATTGTTTCAGGAACTGGTTTTTGAAAGTGTAACACAATCTACATTATTGATAAAGGCCCATGTTTGTTTTGGATTGATTTTTGGTCATCGGGTCATATGAGTTCAGTAAGATTTATTGGGCTTGTTCAATTCTGCATTAAATGATATTATGGAAAATTTAAAGGTTTAGGTTATACCATGGTCTTAGGTTATATGGTTTGGATTGACTATTGTATTTTAGGTTATATGGTTTCAATGGGTCATTTTGGCTGGTTTCAGTTATGTTATCATCTTTGTTTAGTGACATCTAAAGGTTCAGGTTATAGTAATGTCTCAGGTTATATGGTGAATTATGATTCAGTGGATTGTGGTTTAGGTTGGTCTATTATTTCAGTGGTTCATATGTCTTCAATAAGGATTTCTGTTTCAAGTTTGGTTTCAGTAAGCTGCAAGGCTTCAATGAGTTGTTATGGTTTTGTTTACTATGTTGCTTTAGTATGTAGTAGCAACTTCAGTCTGCAAATATTACACAGTTTTGCTATTATGTTTCAGTTTTCATGGTTCATGTTTGTTTCAATTATTCTTGGTTAGTAACCAAGTATGTGCAAATTACAAGTATAGAGATTATGCAGAGTTTGCCTACAAAGGATATGATGATTCTGCTTCAAAGTATAAGAGATCAAAGAAAGATTTCAAGTGGAATATTTTTAAAGTTTTTTGTTATAACAGTTTTAGATATGATAGTGATTTGTATCAGCTTGGGGTTTGCCCAAGACCTAATTTTTGTTTTCTAGTCAAGTTAATGTCTTTGGAGGGGTATGTCCTTCTTAGATATTACTTAAGCTTTGTTTTGTAAATAACCTCTCATTTTAATATATTTATTTTACCTAAAAAAGTTATTGTGCTGCTTGGTGAGTTAGTTGGTTGCTTTGTGGTTAACCAATAATCCGTTAGTTGTGTTTCTTTGATCTTTTTTTAATTAGTTTTTATGGTGGGTATGTGTTTTAGTTAGGTATGGTGAGTCTCAAAAGTGTAAGTTAGATGCAAGTTACTAGAAAAGGTGTTTTTTGGTGTGTTAGTTAGATGTAAGATGGCAAAAAACTAATGTGGCGTTGAGCTGAGTGTAACTTGCAAGTTAATGCACATTTTGGTTTAACCATGAGTATGTACTTATGATATCCGATCAAATAAAAAGTGGTGAATATATAAAAAGTGTAGAAAGTTATTAGAGCCGTCGGATCAAAACATAACAAATGTAGATCCCAATTTTCACAATTTAAAAATCACCACCTTCACTTTCTTTCTTTTTTTTCATCCTCAAACTTCAAAATTGTCATAACTTTTATACCCCAAACTTTTATGAAAAATCAATTTCACTATAATTTCTAGAATTTAATTATCTTCAATTTTGTATGTATTTTGATATATAAATCGTAATTTAGTTTTTTTTGGAAACTAGAAAGGGGGTTGAATAGTTTGCCGCTTTTTTAAATTAATGTGACGTTTGTATATAAAAAGTTAGATTCGTTTTTATATGATCTTAATGTACACACAATATGAATAATCTAGTTAAGTAAATAAATGACAATAAGTAATAATGTAAATTTGTAAGACAAGAGATAAGAGTTAGAAAGATCAAACCACAACATACAGATTTATAGTGGTTCAGTAATGAAGCTCCTCTTCGCCCTACTCCACTCCTCGAGTACCCAACTCGAGAGTTCTCTTCACTATGTCAACAAACTCCCTTTAGGTGGAGAAAACTATACACAAGTAGCTTACATCAATTTCCGACACTAAGCTAAATGTCGAGTCCTAATCTTAGCTAGAACCAATCTACCACACGCTTGTATTTTAAGGCCTAAAATACTAACCACACTAACAAGATATCACTTCACCTAAACAATAACACGATCAACCTGATCTAACTATTACACACAATCACATGAGATATAAATGAATTACAAGATACATCACAATCGTAACTACGTTGCTTGAACACCAACTAAGATATAATACTTCTTGACTTGATGATAAAAAGTATTCTTTTCTTGCACTTGAAGATCTAAGCTTGAATCACTTGGAAACAAATGCTTAAGATTAAATGATCAAAGGATTGTAGGAGATGTATAAACTGATTTAGAACAGAAAGAAAGTGAGTGCAAAAGGTAAGAAATCTGTGGGGAACAGTTCACTATTTATAGGTAAAGCTGGGAGCGTTTTTAGGAGCCGTTTTACATGGCCGACCCCCTTAGCTCCATGGTCGGCCCTCTTATCACTATGGGGGCCGCCCCTACCTATAAGGGGGCCGCCCTAGTAGGACGCTCCCATTATTGTCTTTTCCAGGGGAGGTGTTTCCTGGATCAGTTTTATACATTTTTAGGGGAAAAAATTGAATTCAAAATATTTATTGTAAATACCAAAAATGTTTTGTATAAGTTTTAAAAATGTTTTTTACGTTTTATAAAAATGTAAGGTTTAGAAAAATAAATTCCTTTGATCACAAATAAATTAAACATTTATTTATTCATACATTTAAGTGATTAATTTTCGAAATGAAAATTTACTGCTAATTACTTGTTTACGTTTAATTTTACATAGAGCGTTTTTACATTTTGTGATTATCAAAACGTAGAGAGGTCGAAAAATATCAATTACGTTTTTAGGCATTATTTCTATCAACAATCTCCTTCTTTTTTATGATTACAAAATCTAAACTCAATAAATATAAAATTATTTTTAAACAAGTATTTAGTGAGTTTTATTTCATTTCTCCCTCTTTTTGTAGAATCAAAAAGGCTTCGCCGATGAATTAACGTAAGTCCAGCGGAATAAACGTTCCCTCTTAATTTGTGCTCCCCCTCGTTTGAGGACACCAAGGAATCAAGCTATGGTAACTTTGCCACAAAAACAAGTTAGAGGAACAAACCAATATGTCTAACATATAGCAAAGACAAAGGAAAATTATTCAAGTATGGTTACAATGCTTGACAAAGCTCAGCTATATAGATAGGAGTCAACTATCACAAACATAATTAACTACTAAGAGGAACATAAGTGCATTCATTAAACATAAAATATTGTGCATAAAGCATAATATTACAACAAGTCTAAATATTATGCTTGAAGCATAATTAATACATCATACATAAATAAAAGCTACAAAAGTCCTAATTTTCCTAGAATGTCATAGGACTTACTTGCAAAATGGTGGGATAATCGTTTATTTGAAAGCAAGAAAATACCAAGCATATAACATGCCTAGTTTGTTATTGGTGGAGAATTTTGTGCGAAGGTGGTTATTGGTGGATAGTCCCTTTGAATTTGTAGTGGTGGTTGAGGTTGTATGAGAAGAGATTCAACCCAATTGAGATCTTCTCTTATGGCCAAGAATTGAGCTTGGTTGTAGCGACAACATGGGCAATAGGCGACATGATGTTCAACTTGGTCAAAAGTGATGGTGTAAGGCAAGATTGGCATGGGTGGTGTTGGATTGGTGGTATGATTTGAGAGATGCATTGCTAGAAGGTTTGATAAATCTTGAAGTTGATTTATGTCATCAATGAGCATTTCTCTAGTTAGAGAAGGAGGTAGTTGAGGTTGAGTTTCGTTATGGTTTGATTTGCTTGCAAGACAACATCAACATAAGGATCAATGATTGGAGGTGAGTGAGGTTGAGGTGAAGCATGGTTAGAGGTTGTTATGGGAGAGTTTTCTTTTAAAGGTGCATTGTAAGGATATGGTGGTTTAGGCATTGGTGTGGGTGTGTTAACATCATCCACGTTAGATGAGTTACAATAGTTCAACTTCTTTCTCCATACGAGTCTTACGGAAATTTTAGGTTTCTTGGAGAGTTTAGATAGGGAGTTTTTAAGGGATGACATTAGAGATGATAAGATGAGGGTGATGAGGTTGATGAAGATGAGGAATAATTTATACTAGGAGGATGAGATAGTTAAGGATAGATGGACATTGTTAGGATACAAATCCAAGGAATGTTTGTGAGTTCTGGGAAATTATAGCTTGGCCTAGGTAAAAGAAGGTCAAAAAGCAGAAAGAAACAGTAAAATTCGTGAGCAGATAGGCCGGCCCCCTTAAGTATATGGTCGTCCCCCTTATCAATAAGGGGGCCGCCCTTATGAGCTAAGGGGGCCGCCGGTCTGACATTTTCCAGACTGCCCTGATTTTGAGTTTTTTTGCAAAAAAATTGTGAAGGAAATGATTTTTGGGGTTCAATTTGCAGCAAGTCCTATTTTTATAGCAATCAAGACTAATTTACATGAGCACTTCGCAAGCTAAGTTATATCTTATGCAAAGAAACTATCACAACTAATAGGCAATTATGATGAGTTCTTCATGAAGTGCATATTAAGCGAAATACTAGCTAATAGTTATAATACTCCTATGATTTGTACTTCATAAAACAATACTACTAATGTTTACAACATAAGAAATTACTTGTAACTATATTACTTAGGACCTAGGTACTTTCCACGCTTTCATCCTTGCTATGTGATTCCCAATTACTTTCAAAGTAGTCAATATGATACCCCATGAGACTCATAACGTGAGGGAAAGTTTGGTATTTCGGTTTGTGTAGGTTTGGATAAACGGGCGTGATGTGTCTAAATAAAATGAGTGAGTAACATTATACCCCGTAGACAAAAATAAACAAGTCATAACAATAAAAGTTCATACTTGTGATTTAGATTTAAAGTCCTAGTGTGTGCCTAAGTGCAACAAATGTGGAGTAACGATTATTTCGACTCTAAAAGAAAACCTAAGAAATAATCCAAATGCTCCTTGATTTAATTTTGCTCAACCAAAAATGTCGAAAAATATATATTGGATTATATATTTCGGCAATAAGTATGAGATCATCGTGTATGCATGAAAAACGTTTTTAGCACATATCAACAATTTATGAAAATAGTTTTATGAGTTCCTAGTCGTGAGAAGTTTTTTGTTTTGTTATATCAAGATTATTTTGAGGAATGATAAGGACATTATCTCCCTCTAAAAATATTGACAAAGTCATCCAACTATTTATATTTATTTTTGTGATGGATTTCAAATCCTAGTGGTGTGGCCTAAGTCGTAACTAAATGTAGGTACAACGTTTTTTTTCGACTCCGTTTTTACTTAAATAAGATAAAGTTAAGTTATAATTCCATAAATTGCTCATTATATTTTAATTTTGCTCATAACCAAGAATGTTCGGTTAATATATATATTAGATTATAGATTTTCGGCAATATAGTATGAGATATCGTGTGTGCTTGGTAATATCAGTGTTTGCTATTATCAACATATATACGCAAAATATTTTTCATGAGTTCCTAGTTCGTGTGAAGTTTATTCGAAATTTGTAAATTTGGATTTATATTTTTTTTAAGGTTATATGACTGTTTATTTTTCTAGAAGGGGAATTTATAGTGGGGTGATTCGATGTGTTTGTCCTTAAAACTCCTATTTCTTGATTTTTTTCGCAAATATTTATTAATTCCGTGACACTAGATTGTAGAGAGGAAATTAATGTTTCTTACAATTGTTTGTTTTCGCGATGATCGATGATATTTTTCTTGAGTGTTGTATTATTGGCCACTTTGAGATGATGTTTTTAGATGGTATTATTGGTAGTGTTTTGGTAGGTTATATTTCCTCATTTGCAGATAGCAGTTCTTGGAGCGGTGTGTTTGTTTTTGAATTTTTACAGTGAGAAAAAAAAGATAGTAAGAAAAAAATTCGTTATTCGCTAGATGGCACGGCCCCTTTATTGATTTAAGGGAACCTGCATGTTATCTTATAAGATGGTACGGTCGCTCCTATATAGTATCAGGGTGCGGCCGCCCTATGACGAGACTTATTTCTTTGATTTTTCGTTGTTTTGTGTGAATTTTAGTAGATTTTTTAAGTGAGAGATGTCGATATTTTAATTTTCTTTTTATTAATTGGATTTTTTAGATAAAATATGTGAAGTTTATCTATATTTATTTTAGGTAATATGATTACTTTAACCATAATTTAAAGGTTATTAGTCATTTTGTTCCATTCATTCCTTGAACTAGTCGAAAGAAGTAATGGAACGATCTCTCGTTTAACGAAGGTTTAGTTGAAGGTCGGCGATTGTTGTCTTCAGAGATCCTTTTTCGATGAAGAGATATTTCCCTTTTGAAATCATTTGTTCGATCGAAGTGAAAATTGGTGACGAATTTAATACCCCTGGTGTTTAGTTCGCGTGTGTTGAATGGGGTTTTTGCATAAGATCTATTGCCTATTTGCGTGTCACACATTTATAGGTAAGAAGTCGGTAGGTCAAATGCCATAATCAACGAGAGCTTGTTTATATCCCATTTGGGCCCTTGTTGGCATGTCCTTTTGTCGGCAGCTTTACGAATTCCAGCTGCGTGTAGCTGGATACTTTTAGATTTCAAGAGCGATTTGCTTTGGAAAACCCACACAGAGTTAAACAACATCCCAATAAATGTACAATACCACTAGTGCTTTTTCCTGTCTCACATAAGCTCCGCCATGATCATTGTATGAATATACTTATCGGTTTCTATGCAAGACCCTTAGGAACCATAATCTCAAGTGCTTTGTGCATCTGTATTTGTATCGGAATGATACATTTAAACAACTCAAGATGAGAGAGTTCTTGGGTTCCTCTACGGAAAGCTGTGATTAATAAAGGTAAAAATACTAAACATGATATCAGGCCTACTTGTCGTTAAGTATAATAAACTATCTATCATAACTCTATATTTAGTATTATCCACGGACTCACCTTCTTAGTCTTTTGTGAGTTTCGTTTCCGTATTTAGACTTTGGAGTTTTCATCCGCACCCTTAGTGAAGATCGTACTTAATCCAAATTTATTAAGCATTTCTTTTTATGTATTTTTGATTGATTGATAAATATAACCCATTGCTTTTAATTTAGTTTTTATTTGTAGTCCTTTAAGAAAATAGTTTAGTTCGCCCTATTCTATACTAATTCAAACTCATCGTGCATGTTACTTTGGCAAAATACTTCACATAATTTTGTCAAGTTGAGCCGAATATAATGTCGTCAGACATATTATTTGAATAAGTATGAGATTATTTAATCTTTCTTTTTTGTAAAAGAGGTGATGTATCTATCTCATTATCATAGTATAATTATGTTTAATAAGAAAGGCTTTTAATCTATCGTACCAAGCTTTAGGAGCTTGTTTAAGTTCGTAGAGCGCTTTATTGTAGTCGACTAAACCATGGATTACGGTTTTACGTGGCATTTGTATTTCCCGCTGGTGTTGTGCTACGTATAACTCTCACCTCATTTGATAACGAATCCATATGGAATGCACTTTTCACATTCATTTGAAATAATTTGAAGTCTAGTGCGCATGCGTAAGCTAATAAGATTCTTATAGATTTTAATCTAGCTACAGGTGCATAAGTTTCGTCATAGTCAATTCCTTCTTGTTGATCGTAACCTTGGGCTCGACTAACTAGCTTTTTTTTCTAGACACGACACCATTTTCATCAAGCTTGTGTCTATATACCCACATTTAGTTACATAGAATGGTACATATCTTTAGGCGATTTTTGGGAATCTAATTCTTTAAACATTATTTGAGATAAATGGTTTAATTATTATCTGCTGCATAGTCAATTACCCAGCTCTTATCTTTTAAAGCTTTCATTTATAGTTTAGGTAATATGGTTGTAGAAAACTAAAGGAAATTACTTTTGTGCTTCGTGCTTGTGATCTAAAGAGTTTTTGATTTAAATTACAATAAACATTTTCCTTAGTTCGGGTGACTACTTTCGTTCTTGAACTATTAATGATTTTCATTGTTTCTAAGGATTTATCTTTGACATAATCACTAAGGATCTTGCTTTCATTAACCTTAATTGCTACTTTTTTTGACTATATAATCATCTTCCAAAGGGTGACTTGTTTTAGGCGAGGGAGGGTTTCGTTCGAATGTCACACATTAAAGGATTCTTTGACTTTCATGGTTTTGTTTGTTAGGTATTATATAGCGCTTTTACTATTTTGCTCGCTATATATCTACGAAAAACAACTCTTCGTTAAGACTTTGGGGACGAACTTAGTGGAGATAATCTTTTTGTATTATAATGGATGATCACACAACTTTGCTTCCAATTACTTTGATACGTAGTTAACATTAGGTTTCCTACCTTTTAATAATTCATGCGGGGTTTTTCCTAGAATAAGTCTGATTGAAATTCTATTGATTATATAAGTTGATGTTTCGACCTTGTTACACCAATTTTTGTGTGGAACGGATTGTTAATTTGACATAGTCCTTACTTCATTTTTGTGGATAGAGTATGTTTATTCTCCTTTCTACTAAACCATGGGAGTTCGGAAGTACAGAGGGGTGAAAAAATTGGTAAGTAATCCCATTCACAGGAGTCAACCAATAGTTTCCGAATTGTACATTACATTATCAAAATTCCCGACAATGATACATTCAAATTGACACTATGGATACATTTCCCTAATTTGTTTTGAATCATTTTAATAAAAATATTTCAAATTTTTTGGAAAGCTCTCGGCTTTTATTTCCTAGAAATTCATCCTATGTAATCGAGATTTCCTTTACAATTACTAAGGTTGTAACGATCTTTCCTCCATATATTCTCCGTAGGACGGAGCGGTCACTACCGAAAAGTCAATTGTGTTAATAGTTATAAGCATTAGTCGTCAGAGACATATATTTTGTCTTTGTGACTTTGTTTAGAGTTTGCTTTCCAATTTTGCTAAGCGTCAACAAATCAATGTCAGTCAGAATTTATGCCTTTGGTAGAGTTCTAAACTAACTCCTTAGATTACTGAGATTGAATTAATTGATTACTTGCGTGACCTAATCTCCTATGCCATTCATAAAGGTGGAATTTTTTCATCTAAGGTTGTATGAATTATTTTATCTTTCGCTTATTTCCTATGTTTTCATATCATAATATGCCTTTTTTGTATTTTTCATCATACTTATGTACTTCTTTTTCGTCTTTAATTATTTTATGTATCTCAGGTACAAAATATTTCTTTGCCTACTTATTTATTTCATATTTCAACAACTACTTAGCAGTTAAACTTTAGATTTTTCTACGTGCACTTAACATTATCAATAATGAGCGGATTCATGAGCAAGAATTCGTCTACTATGCCTATGATGTTAACCACGTAAATTACTTCCGTAAATAACATTACCCCCGTCATAGCCTTTGTATGTAAGAGAAAGCTTAGGTTATCCCGTCCATGTGTTTGAGCATCACTATCTTTAATTCACTCGTCCCGGCTTCCTCAAATTATATCCCACAGCATGCATCTATTTATAATTTATTCATAATAAATGTTTAATTATATAGTGCTCCCAAATATCTCATGCGGTTCGAAATTGTTAGTATCCGATCATACTATGTTGCATTTGATTTGGATGCTAAATGGTGGACAATCTTCCCCATGGAGCTAGCTTTAGTTGTTGGGAGTTTTATTCCACATTTGTGGAATTATGTTATTAAAGTAGTTTTGTCTTTTTTGATCTTTATAGGTTGTGAGTGTTTTAGACCCCGAGGACGGAGAAATATTATTTTTTTTTGGTGTGGTGGACTAGTTTTTATAACATTACTTCAGGTTTGATAAATCATAACTACCGGTTTAAAGGAGGCTTATAAAACTTTTTTACTTACTTATGTCATCACACTTAGCAACGGGAACTTGAATAATGTATTACAATTATTCATATTTGGGGGTTCGGAATTGATTTGTATTACGTCGGATGTTTAATTTTGTAGAGTTGGTTTCATGTTCTTTTGGTTTTGTTAACTAAGGTTATTTGTTTAGTGTACACTTGTTGATTGCTTCGGCCGGAATTAAATCCAAGACGCGATTTTCCTCTGGATGTTTTGAAAACTTAGCATTTTCTTATTGTGTAGTGAGTGCTATTTTATTTAAATTGATCACAAGTTTAGTAATTCTACACTTTAAATTGTTAGTTTTCATTTTTATCATTTTGATCTTGGTTTTTTCATCCTTGATTTTTTTATTCGTTTTTTCTTTAATCGTGATACTTTTTTTTTTAATTTGAGTACCTCATTTTTAGCCCTATTTTTAATAGTTTAGTGATTTATTTTTATGACATACAATTTTAGAACCTAATTTGCATAATCGATATATTCACTATATAAGCATCTAATTCATCTATTGACGATAGATCATTACTAGAAAATTTCGGTTTCGGAACAGTGTACCTCCTTTAGAAGCTTGAGCTACAAGATCAACCGTTCGTCTGTAGTACTTTTCTTCACATCATCTTTCTCCGCTATCGCTTACCCAGTCTCCCTCACACTAGGGGTAATCGGCACCTTTGGTTTTTGCTCGCTTCGGTGGCTTTGGTACAGTGCTCCGATGTGTTGGATTGCGGATCTCCGCGATAAAGCTATGTTTTTTTTGCCCTTCTTGTTACCATTTGGTAAGGTTTATCTTTCTTTTCAGAACGTCTGTCTGTATGATCTTGTGGGTGGCGTCTTATAATACTTCCCTAGTATTTTAAAAAATTTCATGATAGTCTCTACCGGCCATATCTCATACTCTTCGTCTTCACTATTCGGAGGTCAATAACTTTTCTTCTTTCACTAAGGATTTCGGTTTAGCCTTTCAAAGCAGAGATATCTACTTTGTTCTCTTGTGCCTTTTTGACTTTTGGAATCTTTCTTTATTATCATTTCATATACTTTCAAGTTGCTGATAAGTTCATCAAGTCTTAGGTTGGCCAAATCCTTCGATACTCTTCATTTGTAGTGGATTCTTTGCAGCTGCCATTTAGGAGGAAATGCCCAAGACGTAATTCTAACCATAGTTCTTGCTAGAAAAACCTTATAATAAATGTGCTTTTAGACTAGTAATGATAGTGTTAAATATAGCAAAGAAGCTTTCTACTAGCGATTACTCTTCCGTAATTCATAATAATTGTCAATATGTTGAACAAAGTAAGATCCTATTTTTGTTATCTCTTTTCTTGCAACTCTAGTACCTTGGTTGAGTGATTAATAAAGTATCAACATTTTTTGTTGCGGATTTACACAACCAAAATTCATTTCGTGTATCTTTTCGTGGAAGCGCAATTATTGATTACGTATTTTAGCGCTTCATTATTTTTAGTAAGTGTCTTTTTAAGATCATCGTTTGTTTGTCTGAAAGTGTACAATCTTCATCCTTTTTAGTTGGGAAATATTTGTTGGATAGGAGGAAATTCACCATAGATAAATAACATTCGCCCCCAACGGATCTAGCATCTTATTGATGTTACATAAGTTTCGATTATATTTTTCAATAAATAAATCCATCAGCTGTTTCAATTAGTAGACGGTCTTTTCATATAGATTGCCCTTCTAAAGTATTTTTTCCGAAGTTCCATATAGTCATTTTAAAGTTTTTTATATACAGTTATTTAAAAATCTTGTTGTGAGCCGGTGGCATTTGATACCTCAATCTATGAAACTAGAAGGGGGGGGCGTGCTCTTACTATGTCATCAAACTCCTTTAGACGAGATAAGAAACCGTACACAAGTAGCCTTGACACCATGAGATCCGACACTAAGCCAAAAATGTCGAAGTCTCCTTAATCTTAGCTAGAACTCATCTCACTCCACTCGCTTGTATTTGAGAGCCCTTAAATACTAACCACCCTTACAAGGATTCACCTTCTACTTAATTACTAACACGATCAAACAGATTAACTTAGTTAGACACACAATCACAAGAGATATAAATGAATCACAACATACACCACAATCGTAACTACGGTTACATAAATCACTAAGCTAAAGTCATATACTAGGTACTTGTTGATAAGAAGTCTCGACTCTTTCTTGCATTTGAGGATCTATGCTTGAATCACTTGGAAACAAAGTGCTTAAGTTTATAGATTAAAATAATGATCTGTAGCGAGATGTACTTACATTTCATTTTTAAAACAGAAAAAAGATATAGTTAGGCTGACATAAAAGGTTGAAAAAATCTGTGGAGAAAATTTACCACTATTTATAGGCAAAGACATGGGAGCATATTTGACATGGCCGGCCACTTAATCTATCCTGTCGGCACCTTATCAATAAGGGGGCCACCACATACCTATAAGGGGTGCCAGATCCATGTTAGGACGTCACAGACATTTTTCGTCTTTTCTGTAGAGAAAGGTTAGTTTCTAGAGAAACCAGTTTTATTATTTGGCAAGGGGGGAATTTTAAATTCAAATTATTTATTTTTGAATATACATTTATTATATTAATAAAAATATTTTTTTGTATTAGTTTTAAAAGAATGTTTGTTACATTTTATAAAATTGTAGGTTTGGAAAATTAATGTTCCTATTGATATCGTTTAAATAAATTAAGAATTAATGTAATTAATACCTTAAGTGATTTAATTTTCTCGTAATTGTTAATTTTACGCCTAAGTAAACCTTGTTCACTGTTTAATCTTTGCATAGAGCGTGTTTTTACATTTTATGCTTTATCAAAACGTAGAGAAATCCGAAAAAAAATTCAATAACGTTTTTAGGCAATTTAAAAATTTCTAATCAAACACTTTCAATATCGCCAAAATGCAGGATCTACGAAGAAGCTATAAGGATATCTTATATTTCGATAATCTCAAATTCAGATACTTAAATCAATAACAATAGCATATAATTACACTAGGGCTAGCACTAGAAGTGCTTAGCCACTCCATGGTATACAATAACGTTTAAGTAAATAATGGAAGTATGTTTCATTGATCGTAAGACCAATTATTCTTACGGCTAGTCGTGTATGAATTTTTTTTAAATGTTAAAAGTATACGTATACTTGGATTTCTCCCTTGGACTTCAGATGATTTGTGTCGATTATATGTAGCTTGTTCACCCACTTGTTGCTTTTTGAGATGATCTTGCTGATTGCAATTTGGTTAATGATGAATAAGCAGAGAATATGGGATTCTATGTGATAATACTCAGATAGTGTTACGGCATGTCCCCAACACTTGTGTAGGGTATAAGCAACCGTAATCATGCTGATGTGGGCTTCACTTTTTGTAGGCTTAAAAAGGTATTGGCGTTTACTATTTACAGTTATATGTCACGCAGTAATGCTGACTAGGTCATGTCAATACCTAATCTTACAATACGTCGCAGGTTACGAGGTATTGGCTATTTTTAATTACGCACTGTATTTGTTGTGATGACCATTGTTGCCTTTTTTAGGTTTTATCGCTCCCGTAACTCTTGCGGGGTGTTTATTCTGTTAACAAGATCTGAAAATCAACTTTTTGCTTGTTTTCTTTTGTGGTCCAAAGCTCGTGTTTTCTTGCTTAAAATGCTCGTTTCTTTCTAAAAAACAAATAAATAAGTGATTACTGTATCAGTTTTCTATGGCATTTATAAGATATTTCATCAAGCATTTTGATAGGGAATTTCTCGATGCCAAAAGTATTAAATATTTGATGTTACTCATATACACTAAGGACACTAACATCGACGGAACTAGTGTCTTGCAGGACAACTAATGATAAGAAACTCATCCTGCTCACCTGTACATAAGGTGTCACAGTAGTGGCTTTCAAACGCAAGTGTATTAAAATACACACAGATAGTTATTTTGCTTGTTAATGACGCGATTCATATATTTTTTGTGTTACTTGTGGGTAAAAGATATGTTTATGCGTCTACATGAAAAAAGTGTTGCTCGTTATGCTTTGTCTAGAGATTCTAGGGTAAAAAGAGCCTTATTCACTACCCCCGTAGCAGCAAAATCTAAGAATTTAGGATCTCATTATGTAGTTGCGAGATCTAGATTAAGTGTCAACAACAACAAATAAGGTCTCTAGTGTGTTATCACTATCTTTGATTATAGTCAAGTAGGATTTTAACAATTACATAACAAAAAACAAATTGCAACAAGCCAAAAGTGGCAGAAAGAGAAATGGTTTAAAAACCAACCATGTTAGTTTTAATGTGGTACACCCAAAAGCACAAAATTGCACATATCACAATAGTGTGTCTCAGAGTAAGTTACCATGTGTCTCGGAACGAAAATCTAAAAACACCCAGTTTACCACTCAGAAGATGGTAGGCCGCAAACTGTCACTCTTCCACTAGTGTTCGTACAAAATCCAAAACACCGGTAACCACTTAGAAATGGGTTGCCAAACTGTCTACTCTTCCATCTGCATTTATTTCATGTGATGCAGGTGATCCAGCTCGTCCTTTGGATTGTTGATAGCGGGTGCTCGAAGCATATGACTGGCAATCTAAAACTGCTAAGAAATTTTGTTGAGAAATTCACGGGAACAGTCTGCTTCGGGAATGATCACTTTACGGCAATCACTGGATATGGAGATTATGTTCAAGGCAATCTCACGATATGTCACGTGTATTACGTGAGGGCCCAGGACACAACTTATTTTTGGTTGGACAATTTTGTGATGGAGATTTTAAAGTAGCCTTTCGTTCAAACACTTGCTATGTTCAAAATTTGGAGGGTGATGATTTACTTACCGGATCTCGTGAATCCAACCTTTATACCATCTCTATTTCTGAATTGGCGGCTTCTTCTCCAGTATGCTTAATGTCCAAAGCAACATCAACAAAATCATAGTTATGGCACCGAAGGCTTTCTCATTTGAATTTGGTACCATTAATCAACTTACGTCAAACAATCTAGTTGATGGTCTTTCGAAATTCAAGTATAATAAAGATCACTTATGTTCAGCGTATGAGCAAGGAAAAACGATAAATCTTCATTTCCATCAAAATTGGTTCCAAGTACAGAATCCAAACTTGAATTACTTCATATAGATTTGTGTGGCCAATAAGGGTAGAAAGTTTCAATGGCAAGAAATATATTCTAGTGATGGTCAATGATTATTCTCGGTACACCTGGGTATATTTTCTTTGCACCAAAGATGAGGCTCCATATATGATCATCAATTTCATTAATCAAGTTCAACAGAATCTATAGGCTTAAATTTTGAAGATCCGAACTGATAAAGGAACTAAGTTCAAAAACGAGAAATTATGGTTGATTTATGCAAAACTAGGTATTGTTCATCATACTTCAATTGCTCGAATGCCTCAACAAAATGGTGTTGTTGAACGAAAAAATCTTACACTATTCAATGTTGCAAACACAATGCTTATTTTTCTAAAACTCCAGAATTTCTTTGGGCTGAAGCTATTGCTACTGCTTGCTTTACTCAGAATCGCTCTCTTATACATACTCGGTACAAAAAGACTCCTTATGAGCTGATTCACAAAAGAAAATCCAATCTTCAATACTTTCATGTGTTTGGATCTTTATGTTATCCAACAAATGATTGTGATGATCTTCGTAAAATGAAACCAAAGGCTGACATTGGCATCTTTATTGGCTATTCTAAGTCATCAAGAGGTTTTCGTATCTATAACCACCGAACTAAAAATATTATGGAAATGATACATGTTAAATTTGACGAACCACAACAATGACTTCTGAATGTAACAATTCAAGACCCGGTCTAAACTGCTTGAATTTTCAAGATTCATCTAAAGATTCTCAATCAGTACCTTCAAAAACAGACTTGGCTAATTTGTTTGGTCCTTTGTATGAAGAATACTATGCGACGAGTTCGCCGTCTTGAGAGGAGTAATTTATGTTTCAATTTTTAGATCTATATTTTGCCAGACTTCACCAAAAACAACACTTTAACGTGCAAGTAACCACGTCATATGATAGTTCGTGGATAAGCTTGAGGGTGATCGATCATATAAGATCGTGAACACTCGTTCAATTATTACTATTAGGTTATCTAACTACGTTCTTCTGATTCTATGATAAACCTATGCTAAAAAACTTATGTTAATCCTAAAAACAAACGGATAAGAGGGTTTTTTTCAGCCTGAGAGCTGGCACTGGTTTTGTGGTGGACAAAAATCAACATAAGTGACCCTAAAAACACACCAAGAAATTGACAGAAATAAAATGAGCGGTCTACGCCAAATATAAGAAAACTGTATTAACCTTATTAATCCCAATAGAACGTTGGTTCTTATTATTTAGTGCAATGATACTTTACTCTCCAAGGCGGCATATCATTCTTAAGACTTAGGCGGTACTTCTTCCTAAGACCTAGATACGAAGAATTCTGTCACAATTAAACTATTCGTATAAGCATCCTTATTTGCTGAATTATAATAAATCTTACGGGAATTAAAGCAGATAGAGATCTTGATGACTAAACCCTAGCTCATATAGACTTTACCCACTTTACTTGCTTAAATGGCAATTCATACAACTATTAGTACAACTAACTCAACGTCTTTAAACCAATTAATGAAACGTACTCTTATACCCCAAGGTCACCTTCCCGGTCCCAAACTAAGCTCTACAATATAAGGGCAAAGTATAGTTTATTATTCGAGATCCTATTGGTCTAGATATATATAATTACTATAATTGAGGAGCAATCTCGGCATCTAGATTACTTGGTTCGTATCACTAGATCCAGTTGAATGATAGGTCGCATACAAAAGCACGTAAACAAGTATAAATTGATAAACATAAACAAACAATCAACGATAAATTTAGCAATCGAGATAAACAAACCAAACATTCAGATCTTCATGATAATGGCTAATACCCGAAGGTATTAACCTTCAAACGTCATAATCAATAGAAAAGTAATAATTTACGCCAAGAGAAAACTAACCGAGTTAACGAATGATACCAAAAACTAAAGATTTACAAGATTATAGAGATTACGAAGTATTTCCGTCATGGAACTAATTACGTTGCAAGTACCTCTTCTGTTCTTCTTCTCTTCTAAACTTGACATTTATGGGATAAGGAAACAAAAATCTTAATGGGTCAACGACTACAAACCCGTTTTATGGTTTCAATCTACTTAAGGTCTGAATTAGGGTCAATATGGAGTATCGAAAGGCTTCGATACGGCATATTGGGGGTTTCTTGGATTAGGGACCATGTTTGATATCTTCTAGAATATTTTGTTACCATAACTTAAATACGGTGTATTAGTCTTCTCTGGATACGGCGTATTGATCTTGTTTCCTTTGTGGGCTTTTATGAAGTGTAGGCACAGATACGCCGTATCTTCCTTGATGGATACGGCGTATTGGATGTCAGAACAGTAATCTTCAAATGTCTTCGTTTAAGCTCCAGAATGCGTGCCTTTTTGCTAATCTTCACCAAGTACTCCATAATTACTGCAATTCTTAAATACAAACGATTAAGTAACAATTCTTTGCAATAATTAAACTAAATGGGTTATTTACATGGGATAAATGATGCTATAAAAGTAACGTTATTTGATGTCATCAAATATCCCCCCACTTGAATCCTACTTGTCCTTAAGTAGCCTTTAGAAGTTTATGAAAATGTATCCCTAAGGATTTTTTCGTTAATATTTATTTGATCTATTACAAGTACACAACCAAACACCTCATGAAATAGGTAGATGAAAACACTCAAATCACTCAACTAATCTATGTGGTAACATGTAACTAATTCGCTCAATTTGCTCTATATATTCGTGACGAGTATTCTTAACATAGGCTTTGCAAGGAACACATCTCCACCACTAGAGCTAAGGATTAACAAGTTTTATAAAGCAAAAATGGGTTTTATATAAAGGCTTAGGGTTGACTTCTGACAATCTTTTAACCAAAACTCACGAAATAGGTAGATGAAAACACTCAAATCACTCAACTAATCTATGTAGTAACATGTAACTAATTCGCTCAATTGCTCGGTCATAACGAGTATTCTATCATAGGCTTGGCAAGGATACACATCTTCACCACTAGAGTTAAGGACTAACAAGTTTATAAAAGTAAAATGGGTTTTTATTATAAGACTTAGGGTTGATCATTCTACAATCTTTCACCAAAAGTACCACACCAACAAGGCAGCTGAATCACACATACATGGCCATAACGACGGAATAGACATGTGTGTTCGATCACATCCTCATTCGAGTTTAACCAAGGGTTAGGATGAAGAATGATATAGGGTATGGATCTTCTAACTTTCACTAAAAGTAATAAACCAACAAGGCAACTGAATCACGCATACATGGCCATAACGACGGAATAGACATGCATGACTCGATCACATCCTCATTCGAGTAAAACTCAAGGTTAATGATTAGGAAAGGGAAATCAATTGTTGTTAAATAAAAATTACAAAACAAATAGATTAAGTCCAAACAGATAAGGTACAAGTTGCTAAACACTTTTTCCCGACCGTTATCATGAAAAAGACACAACTATTTGCACACGTCTTGATCATTGATCAAAAACAACAACCTAAGTTGGCGTTCCCGTAACGGTCAACTTCCCAATCATCCCATACTTTACATACTTTTACAAGACAAGTGGCAATATCTACCACTTTATACAAAACTTTACATCGTTGACTTATAAGACGTATCAACAAATAATCGATCCTTGATATAATTCCTTCGTTTAAGCTTTTGCGAAACGATTATCTCCAAACTTTCCTCCTCTTTTTTTGTTGCGATTTTTCTATTTTTTTGTTTTTTAACATATACTAACTACGAAACTCGGTGTAATTTCACCATCTTCACAATCATAATAACTCTGGATAATTCCTTCGATAATTCTTCATTCTTCGGACGTACCAATAAATGTGATGGTAGTAAAAATACATGAGTTTTGACTACTTTATACATTCCCATTTGCAATGTGCAAATTTCTTCCCAACCGTACCAAAGATAAAAAATTGACACAAGACTCGGGAAATACATACTTTACACTTTAAGCGACTAGCAACTGATAAATGGACTTAATCTAACATGGTAGGCTAAGATGTAAAAGTGTAACGAAATAAACAGTTGGTGTTATTCCTAAAGGATTGACTCTATTGGTTTTTCTAGGGGTATCTTACTCATAAGATGAGAGTAAACAAAGGGTTTATACGGGATTTAACTAACCAGTGTAGTTAGTTAATAAAACAACATATAAAGGCTTTTTGGGTGTAATCCTAGAAATTTACCAATTTAAACAAGTTACTCCATCTAAATCCATAGTACTCATTATTGTGGTCTCAAATAGATATACCAAGCCAAGTTCTAAAGTCTACAACATCACCGGCACACTCATATTTTTGTGGAATTTAGGTAAACATTTAGAAACGGATAAGGTTAAATCCTCACAATATCTAATAAGGGTTATTGTGTGCAGGTTATGTAACAAGTAATTTCACAAAAGTATATTTGAAAGAAATTTAAATTTGAGCATAATTTAAGCATTTTAGTGTGAAAAATAGGACAAGTATGCATTCTAATTCGCATTCACCCACTTGAATTATACAACGTCCTCGTTGTATAGATAAAACATTAAAAACAGGAATTAAAAGAATTAGAATGAAAAACTCCCCTGATATTTTGCTCGGCAGATTCTCCAAGTTGAGTTTATGAGCAAGGATGTATGTTGTAAATGCGTCTGTATGTCAGCATAACTACAATCACACATAGGATTCTAGATGATGGATACTTCACCAACTTTGTCGATTTCTTTGCAGCGAGGTCATGTGCAAAATATAGGAGAAACATGCAAAAAAATCCTATCTCGGTACCTATGGTTAATTAAATAAACTAAACAAACTGTACAGGAGACCAATACGCCGTATCCATAAACTGGAATACGCCGTATTGAGAAACCTGTAAAAAGTATCTAAATACGGGTCAGTCTGTTGAATACGCCGTATCATATTCATGAATGCGTCGTATTGACAGAACTGACAATAATGTTTAAAGTGCATAAAATAAAGGATTGATAACGTCCAAACATTCAATACGTCGTATGGTATGGAGCGGATACACCGTATTGATGCCTGGGAAGACAGACTCGATAAAAATAAATAACAATCCGGGTTGTCTCTCGGAAAGCACTTTTCTTTTAGCTAGTCTTTAAGTTAGACTTTTTCCTTCCAGATCTTTTCACTCCATCTCATGCCTTCGTCACGAACCATCCCTCGTCCATAATGCAAAAAAGTTCTCGATAGGCTTGACATGCATCAATGTCGGTTCTGGAGTGCTCGTGTTCTTTAATGGCAACATACTCATCATCAGCATCGAATGAGTATTTCATCATTTTGAATCTTCTAATTTTGTAGATTGATGGATTATGATATTCCTTCATATTGTCTTGAATATTACTAACGTTGTTTGATCCATAATCCCCACCAAGGATATGGTTAGTATCAAGATAAGGGTCATAATCCTTTCTAGTTTTGGTGTTTGCAAACGACCCTTGGCCGTGATTTTCCCATCGAGCGAATGGGGATTTTTCTTGAGCATTTACCTTCCACCAATATTCTTCCAGTTTTACTAATACATCATAATCTAGTTCGTGGAAGTTCTCAAAACTATTTTTCAACCATTCGCAGAATTTCATTATTCCGGGAGTTGCATCCCCCCATGATTCTTCAATTCTGGCCTTATGTATTAAAGCTTCTTCTTTCAGCTTTCCATCAGTCAACTCATCATACCATTTGTGATCCTGAAAATAAGTCATACATCCGACTCGAACCATCCCGGGTAGTTCTCCGCCGTTACAGAACCCATCAATATCTGAACTACATGTAGGCCATTTAGTCTTTCCATTCTTAAAATGATATGGTTCGCAAATATGATCACACAGTTGATATGGTACCCCATTTTCTGACCATGGTTCCTTAAGTTCCCCCGTCATATTATTATTCAACTCATACTCCTCGTAAGTCTTGATTTCTTGGATATCGAAAGTAAACAGATCCGTGTTGATTTTAAGGAGATAGTTGAATTCATTGAATGCTTTACACAAGGGTGTCTCGTAGTCAAATAAGTTGTCTTTGATCTTGAAGATTTTAGCAATATCGTCGGGGCCATCATCTTCATCAGTTTCTATTTCCTCATGGTCATTAGAAAGTTGGTAGAATTTTTAAATGAACTTTTCTACCAAATTTTCCCAAGTAGTAACTGAGCCGATACAATCCTTTTTAAACCATTTACTTGTGACACCTGCGTGTGAGATAGGGAAGATACTAAGCCTAAATCGATCCTGACTCAGCCTTTTATTTTGAGTGGCCCAACTACTTTAAGAAAATTTTCAATGTGTTTAAAAGCGTTTTCTCCAATTATCCCATTGAAAGTATTATCGTGTATTTTCACCAAAAATGTTCCTTGTATTTCAAGAAAACTCTTCTCGACCATTCTTCCTTTATTATCATCAGCTAGGAAGTTCTTTCGGGTAATGGAAATATATTCATTTGATTCCGCCATCGTGATTTCTTTCTTCGTCAAACGGTTTCCTGAGAACAAGAACAAACAATCAGTAGGATGTGCCCTCAGGGGAGAGAACATAGAAAACATGAAATCAAATACAAAAAACCAGTTATGTTACTGTATCAGATGCTTAATACGCTAATGAGGTGTCATTTTATACACTATTTCGGGATCATTTAACCCCTTAAATCATGCAAATATGCCCGGATTACGTGCTTAATCGTTTGTTTTCATGTTTTTAGCACTTGAATAGATTTTGGAGGAAATACACGTGACTTGGGCTCATTTGGAGAAGAAACGAACAAGATTACGGACCTACACCAAATCTCTTGAAGATTTATGCAAACAGTGGCTGAAGACGGCGTCACAAGCATAAAGCGACGCCGTCGTGATCTATCTAGTGACGGCGTTAGGAATTTGGCAACGACGTCAGGACGTGGCCGACTTAAAGAGGATTTAGAATCGTCTACGCGGCGACGGCGTCAGGATTGCAAAGCGATGCCGTCGCGTCGACATCTCTATAAATATAAATCCGTTTTTAAGGTTTTAGTGTGTAACTTTGGGATAACTTTGTATAACCCTAGGGAGACGAACCCTAGTCATTTTAGGAGCTTTATAGGTCGTTTTTAGGGCCTTAAAACCCTATTGTACTAACTTGAATCCATGTTTTAATCAAGTAAGGTTATTTATCATTAATCATTCAATATTTCTATGTGTTGTTTGATTAATTTATCTTCTGGCTTTCTTTATAACATGCAAGGCTAAACCCTCCTTTGTATTTATCTATGATTGCATGAAACTTAGGTTGTAGATCCTTTTGATGTTGCTTCTTGTTGATGAATGTGCACGTTAGGCTTTAGAAAACCAGCTTTTATTTGTATCGTTGTTGATATGTCTAGGGAAACGCGAGTAGTTTAGAAAGAATACCATCGGTAACAGTCTTCATATTACCTTACCCACTATATGGTTGATCCCTCTTAAGTTATTTCACATGCATTTAATATACTCTTAGGGGCCTTGTAATAGTCTTCATACTACCTTACTTGTGCGTTGCCTTAGCGGAATATTAAATAGACGGCAGGTTCGTGTAATCCGTTCATGACCTAGGAAATACTTACACAGATCATCACAAGTGTGACAAAGCAACAGATCTAGGAGAAGCAATCTGAGGAGTAGTGCATGATTAGGTAAATACATTTGCTTATCATAAAGTTATCACCAGTAGATTAGATATTAATTAGTTTAGTTATTAGTTAAACAAACCAACCTCTCAAACCATAGATTTACCTGCTTTCATAAAATATAAAAACACAAAAATAATCTTCTCTCATCATCTAGAATTCTGTTAGACCGTGATCAAACCTTCCCAACCTATTCTCCTAGAGAATGATAAAAACCCTCGAGTCTTGCCTATACTACACTACAACGATTAGGTACACTGCCTAGGGGATTGTAAAACTTCCAGTGAAGTCTTCACAACCCTCACATCAAGTTTTTGGCGCTGCTGCGTAGGGAATATTTAGGTTTAGATCATAGTTTAACTTTGTTCTACTCACTTGAATCTTTTTAACTAAGAATTTAATTCCATGTATTAGCTTTCTTGTAGTCTATCTTTTCTTTGTGTTAATTGTTTCATAATCCATTCTCGTCAACCACCATGGGAGACGCGAATCCTATCCGTACTCTTGGAGATTACTCCAAACCTAGCCACGAGGGCTACAGGAATACCATTGAGCTCCCCGTAGGAAACAATGTGGTACCTCTTTGATCCGACACCATCCGGTTGGTGCAAAACAGATGCTCATTCCACGGACTTTGGTCCGAGGATCCAAACCAACACCTCAAGGATTTCTTAAAACTTGTGGACTCACTTGACCTTGACGGTGAAAACAGGGAAAGAACGCGCTTGCGTTTATTTCAATTTTCCCTTCGCGATCAAGCTAGCAACTGGCTTGAATGTCTTCTAGCAGGATCCATCACCACATGATCTTACTACTTGTTTCTTTGCTCAATTCTTTCTGCCGAGAAGGACCGCAAAACTTCGCAACGATATCCTGATGTTCCAACAACATCAAGGAGAATCTCTATCAGAAGCATGGACTCGTTTCAAGGACTTACTACAAAAGTCCCTCATCATGGCATCGATCATTGTCTTCAAATCTAGATTTTTTATGATCATGTCTCGTTTCATCTTAAGTGCGAGATTAACCGCGTCGCTGGCGGAAAAATCCGCAATAAGAACCCTGAAGAATCCTGGGAAATCATTGAGAACCTCGCCCTCTACGACCATAAGGGCTGGAATGACGCAAAAGAATTCGTCAAACCGGTCAAAGCTATTTATGCACCTCAACCCACCTCAAAAACACCTGACCGTAGACTGCTTGAGCTCGAAGACCAGATTAATTTCTTACTAAAGGGATCGCGACCGACGCCCAGACCGAGCTCAACACACGTCCCTCAAGCTTATGTCGAAGCAGTCTACTCAAACCCCCGCCCGCGAAACCAGAATGAACCACCAAAGCAGAGCCCTTTCACTTTTCGCAAACTTACCGGCCCAATCCCTCAGCCCCAGGCATTAGGAACTACTTTCGAAGCTCGAGTATGGGACTACATGGCAGCACACACCGAAAGGATGGAAAGATTTGAGAATGCCATTTTCAAACAGCGATAGGAGATAAATGATAGGATGGCCGAAATGTTCGGGCTTCTTAAAGAACTCACAACCAGCAGGGCTCCTGAAAAAGTGTTAATCAGAGAAGAGGCCAAATCCCTTGTCACCAAAAATGTAAACTCTATCTCTCTCACCAGGAGGGAGGAAGAAAGGAACGATGATAATGACGTAGTAACCGGCGACAACATAAAAAAAACTACCAGAACAGAAACGGAGGTGTCAGTAAAGGAAGCCAAGACAGAGAATGGAGATGAAAATAAGACCAAAAACAAGCCAATCAAAAAAGCTGAGAAAGAAGAAGCAATAGAAGCACCCAGGTCTTAGCCCGTAAAATATTACCTAAATCATAGGATAAATGAGAAACTAATAGAAGGGCTTGTTGACAATCATAGGTTCAATGACTCCCCATCAAGAGCCCGAGTTGGAAAAATAAAAGGAAGGAGCTACAATTTATTACCTAGGGGCCTGTTTATGAAGCAATCCTTAGAAAAAAGATAACAAGGAAGGAGGACATCGAAGGAAACTTCGAAAACCCTATAACATAGGAGGCCTGAAACACATGAACGCCCTAGTTGACCAAGGATCCGACGTGAACGTCATGCCCTTCTCTACCTACGTGAAACTAACCGACGAAAGGCCTGATGAGACGGACATTAGACTCTCCCTAGCTAGCCACTCGTATATCTACCCTTTAGGAATAGCAGAGGACGTATTAGTGGAGGTTGCTAAGCATGTGTACCCTGTAGACTTCATAATCTTAGACATTAAGGAAAACGAGAAGAGGCCTTTCATCTTAGGAACACCATTCTTGACAACGGCTAAGGTCGTGATTAAGTTTGATAAGGGCACCATAACTCTAAGATCTGGAAAGAATAAGATAAGCTTCAATAGGATACCTGAATCCCTTTGTAAGGACGAGAAAGGGATTAAGAATGATATAGAGCCTATAGCCCCCACTATGACTGTAAATAGGCTAGTCTTGGAATGGGAGGAAAAGATAAAACTTCACCAAGAAAGGGAGATGGAGTTTGACCGGTGGAGGAACAAAAACTTCAGTCACGTAAGAACGTGTCACTTTGAGTCTAGATACAACACTCATAAATAAAGAAAAACGCTTCTTGAGAGGCAACCCAGTGTTTATTTTTCCCGCACTTAGGAGTGTCGTGTGTTTTAATTCTTTATTGTTTGTTTTATTATGTTTGAATGAATTTTGTAATCATGCTTTGTTTGCTTATAACTTTGTCTTATTTGCAATCAAATGTATTTTGCAACAAAATAAGTGTAGGGGAATATATCCGGTTTTTAAGAACCAAATTTAAACATTTAAAATAAATTGTTTAGATTAATTCGCGTCAGTTTCGAGTCTATGATTGTAATGATTAATTCCAGGTTTTTATGCAGTGCTTCCTTCAGATTTAACTAATAAAATTACGTGCAGGAAATTTCTCATTAAAAACGAAGAAGAAATTTTCACAGACGCTGGAGACGGCGTCGGGATTAACACCCGACGACGTCGCGTCTCCAGGAATGTAAAAATTCATTTTTTTTAGTATTTTTGAAAAATAAAATGTGCAATATTTAAAATTTGTAATTCTTTTGTAAACCTGCATAAACCTATGATTACTTCATTACTCTCATCTTATCTTTACTGCTTTCATAGAGTCAAAACCCTAAACTCTCATTGTATTTATATATATCCCGCCGATTTTATGCTTGGTGTAGTTGTCTGTGTCTTTGATTACAAGTTATATTTGACGATAAGAAGCTTGGAATTTCTTAGGAAATTTCATTGGATGATTCTTGGAGGACGATTTAACCAGTTATCGCATGTTTCTTCTCCATTATTGAGCAAACCATGGGAGTACTAGTTTCTTTTACTTGTTATCTTTTCCCTTTATTCGTTTATATGGGTACTTCTATAGAACATTGAGGACAATGTTCAACTTAAGTGTAGGGGGAAAATAAGCCTTAGAAACTATTCCTTCATTTGCCATTTGCTTTGTTCTTAAAATGATAGGTAATATATCAAAACATAGCATAAAAAGGTAATTTTGACCCAAATTTAAAAATTTGTATGACACATACCAACGAAAACTAAGTATTAATAGCGTCTCATAGATAGGAATGTGTATGACTAGCACAAAACCCCTTAAAATTCCACCTTAAAAATGTGAGGTTCACCTTTAGGTCTTTAGGAATTTAGGTATCCATTATTGATACCCACGATAGTTTATACCTTTAGCTTTCTCGAGTTAAGGTTTGAATGCAGTCATATGTGTCTATTTTGTCTTTACGGATGTGTACGTATGGTCTTAGTCGCATTTTCTAGAGCATTGGTATCGGTATTAAATTATATGAGTGTACCGATAGCGTATTCAATTCTAGAACTTGTTTTTATGATGCATCCCGAGATCGTATAGTAAGTATTAGGATTTGCTAGATAAGAGGCACTAGGATTAACCCATGTTTTAAAACCTATAATTGTTATTATGGTTACACCAGTCTGGCTTTTACTTTACAATGTACTGTAATACACACCAATTGTACTTCAAAACTTGAAAAGGGCCAGACGTGACGTGTGGGTTTGATGTTGGTTGAGTGGTGTGTGGGTGTGTGGGTCTGGAGATGTGGTGTGGTTGACGTGTGTGTTGTGGTAGGAGGGGGGTGTGGTTTGGCGTGGATGCGTGCGGTGTGGTGTAAGGGGTGTAACTGGGGTGGGTTTGAACTGTTCATAATTGGCTGGTAGTACTGGTTCGTCTAGTGTTGTGTTTTTATGGTGGAGTTTAGGATGTTGTTGGGCTGGCTTGCGGGCTTCGTAGTCTCGTTTTAAGTTGTCTGGGTGGGTGGGCCAGGAGTGGGTTGGACTGGACTGTTGATGGGGAGGTATATGGATGGAGTATGGTGGGATGTTGTGTGTCGACTGTAGAGGCCTTCATTAGGTGTTCAGGGGGAGATTGGATGGGTTAAATGTTATTTAGCTCTTTAGTGGAGTAGTTTTGCTGGAATTTATGCTATCAGTTGAGGATTTGTTGTTTTCACTAATTCACACTCATACTATTTTAATTCATTATTTATGCAGTTTTCCGTTCTTTTTGTATATATACATTTAATGCAATCATTTAATATTATTGTATTGGAGATTAGTTATTGTTTAGTGTTTCCCTATTTGGTAATTTATTTATATTAATTCGCGAATCCACTAATATAATGATATACCAAGTAATAGTAGATAAGTTGCTTCTGGTTAATATAATATTAAGTTAAAAAAACATCAATTATTTCGGCCCTCTTTATTCATTTCTATTTTAAATATATGAGTGTACCGATTAGCTTTATTCAATTCTAGAACTTGTTTTTATGATGCATCCCGAGATCGTATAGTAAGTATTAGGATTTGCTAGATAAGAGGCACTAGGATTAACCCATGTTTTAAAACCTATAATTGTTATTATGGTTACACGGATCATTTAACTATCCCACACCCTTGTCATGCACTCATTTTTAGTGCAGGATAACCCTTAGTTACACCCTCCGAGCCTGATCCTCTTTTCATGGTTCTCGTTTAATTTTTCTGTTTTAAGTCAGCTACTATTAATGTGTAGAGCATTGTCAACCCTTAAACCAATTTTGTTAACCCAAACCCCTTAGTTACCTTGTATTTATGCACTCCTTTAGTAGATTATTGTTTTATCCCAATTTGAATTATCTTCGAGTACACCGGTTGCTAAGTCCTTATCCTTGTATATTGTTTTGGGACGAATGGGATTCATGGTAGTATTCATACTTTATGAAGAAATTGGAAAAGAAGTATATTACTTACCCAATAGAGCTCATATAAGCTCCATGTTATTTTGATCCACCTCAAATCGGTTCAGTAGTTAGAGTGTAAATAATCGCAAGTTTGGTAAAGTTCAAGTGTAAGGGTGTTATGTCTATAAAAAAACCCCCATGTTTTATGTATATATGTATTTAAGCGAAGGCAGGGCTCAAAAGTGTATGGAAAAAAATGAGGAAAAAGAAAAGAAAAGGATCGAAAAAAAATATAGAAAAAAGTTATAAGAACCAAACGTACGGGCTGCCATTTGCTTATGTTATGTTTATAGTAGAGTCAAGAAAAGAAAAAGAAAAAGATTGGTGTAGAGTTGTGTAGAGTTTGTATATTTTGTCCGAGTCTTTGGCTTAGCAACCAAACCAACGTGTATTCTTATAAATAATTAGCTAACCCTTCCTCTCCAAATTTACCCAAAGTCACCACCAAAATATAACCCTTCCGTTTCCGTTTCCATTTATGTTATCTTACACCTACACCTCACAACTCTTTAAAAGACCTCTTTGATAGTAATGAATAATGCATACGCCTAGCGGTTGAGGTTCGATCCTTTACCAAGCCTATGGTAATTTATATGCTATGATAGGTAATGAGTGTTGATTTTTTGTTTTCCCATTATGTTATAATTTATTATACACCTGAGTCAAAGAGAGAATCCCAAACACTTATGTGAGGTGCTAGTATATACTTTCCGTGCTTTTAATTATGAGGTCTAAAAGGTTGTGTTGTAAGATACTTTTAAAGAGTAGGTTAAATGACCCTCATGTTGCTATTGTCTAGGTAGAAAAGCCCATTTGCTTGAAGACAAGCAAATCCCAAGTGAAGGGGTATTTGATGAGGTGTCATTTTATATACTATTTTAGGGTTATTTAACCCCCTAAATCATGCAAATATGCCTAGATTACATGCTTAATCGTTTGTTTTTAGGTTTTTAGCACTTGGATGGAATTTGGAGGAAATACACGTGACTTTGTACTCTTTGAGTGAAACAGACAGATTGCAGACATCATTAATCTCTTGAACGATTTATTGCAAACAGTGCGCTGTCGGAGACGGTATTTGCCGTCGCAAGCATTAAAGTGAGCGTCGTTGTGGGTCTATCTCTAGTGAATGGACGTCATGAATTGGCCAACGGCGTCAAGACGTGACGGCGACATAAAGAGGACGTCTAGAATCGTCCTACGTGGCGCCGCTCAGGTGTCAGAGGATTGCAAAGCAGACGTCGTCGCGGTCGGAATCTCTGATTAAAATATAAATATGTTTTTGAGGGTTTTTGATGTAACTTGGGGATACTGTTTTGTTTAACCTAGGGAGAGAACCTTAGTCTTTTTGGAAGCTTTGTAGGTCGTTTTTAGGGTCAAAACCTGATTGTACTACCTTGATAATCGCATGTTATTAATCAAGTATGTTATTTATATTAATCATTCAATATATCTATGTGTTTGATTAATTTATCTTCTTGCTTTCTTTATAATATGTGAGGCTAAACCCTCCTTTGTATTTATCTATGACTGCATGAAACTTAGGTTGTAGATTCTTTTGATGTTGCTTTTTGTTGATGAATTTGTGCGTTAGGCTTTAGAAAACAGTTTTGTCTGTCTTTGTATCGCATGTTGATATGTCTAGAAGGAACGCCGAGTAGTGTGAATGGATCCATTGGTAACAGTCTTCATACTACCGTTACCCAATATCTTGGTTGATCTTCTCGTAAGTTATTTCGCATGCATTCTAATATACTCTTAGGGTCTTGTAATAGTCTTTGTCACTTTACTATTTACCCTTGGGAATATTAATAGACGGCAGTGTTCATGTGTATCCCGTTCATGACCTAGGAAATACTTACCATAGATCTATCACAAGTGTGACTCAAAGCAACGAATCTTAGGGAAGGAGCGCAATTCTGATGGAGTAGTGCCAGTGATTTAGGTAATACATTTGTCTATTCTTTAAAGTTTCACAGTAGAGTAGTTATTAGTATTGTTTAGTTATTTACTTAAGCAAAACCAGAGTCAGCAAACCATAGATTTATGCTTTCATATAATATAAAACACAAAATAATAATATTCTTTCCACCTCTATAACTTCTGTCTTAGACAGTGATAAGCTTTCCCAACCTATTCCCTATGAGAACGATAACAACCCCAAAATCTTTGCCTATGCTTACACTACAATACGATTAGGATACCACTGCTAGGGAATGTGAAATTCCTGTGAAGTCTTAGCAACCCCACATCATACGCATCGGTATTTAATGGATCTGAATTACATCTGTATTATCTTTGAACGAATACATTTGTATTGTATAGAGAGAAAGTTGTAGTAGCTGTAACCAATAGAAGGGATACGCATACGTATCCGGTTATCGACCAGAACACAGTGTCTCATTTAGAGAAACAATCAAATAAAAACGAAAGACTCAATTAAACTATAAACAATTAAACAAACAAATATACAAGAAAATATACAGAATTATATACTAATCTAAATTACACTAATCCTAAGGGTCAGATTAATCTAATGTAAGAACAAAAAAGTATCAGAGAAATAAAAATCAGATTGTAAGATTTTCAATCGCACGGCAACGGCGCCAAAAATTGATGAGTGTCGTTGTGTGGTTGTAATTTATGTTTTAAGTTTTAAATTTATATTTTGCCTACTTTACCAAAAACAACACTTTAACGGGCAGTGTACCCGGTCAGATGGGAGTTTCGTTGGGAAAGATAGGGTGGTCAGATTACTTAAGAGCGAGAAACAATCTTTCAATTTATTAATATTTTGGTTATCTAAACTAAGTTATTTCTAATCTATGTTTTGAACCTATGTTATTCTAATTAAGGTGTAAGGGGGTTTTTTTCAGTCCTTGAGAGATGGCACGGGTCAACTCCTAGTTGTTTTTGTTATGACTTAAAATCAACTTAAGACACGCAAAAATGCACTACACGCAGATTCGGCAAATTGACAGAAGAAAAAAGAGCGGTCTGCCGTATAATGAAAACTATATTAGATACCATTATTAATCTAATTTATCGTTGTTCGTTAATTTATGCAATGATTACTTATTCTCTACGGCGACATATCTATTCTTCATACTCTAGGCGATGGTAATTTGTTTCCTTAAGGACCTAAGATACGAAGGATTGTTGTCTAGACAATTAAACGTTACTCCTGCATAAAGCATCCTTATTTGCTGATTATAATCTATCCTAGGGATTAAACCCTAGCTCATAGAGACTTTACCCACTTACTGCTTAAAGTCAATTCATACACTAGTAGTCCACTAACCAAGTCTTTACCAATTAATTAAGAACGTACTCGTTGATCCTAATGGTCACCTGCTGGTCTAATTAAGCTCACAATCTAAGGACAAAGATAGCTTATTATTTGTGATCTTATTGGTCTAGATGTATAAATCACTATATAGAGAGCCATCGCGTCATCTAGATTACTTGGTATGTATCACCAGATCCAGTTGAATGACAGGTCGCATACAAAAGCACGTAAACAAGTATAAACTGATTAACATAAACAAGCAATCAACGATAAATTAAGCAATCAAGATAAATAAACCAAACATTCAGATCTTCATAATAATGGCTAATACCCGAAGGTATTAGCCTTCAAACGTCATAATCCATACAAACTGAGTTAACGAATGATACCAAAAACTGAATGATTACAAGAGTATAGGAGATTACAAGTTGTTTTCTATGGAATTAATTACGTTGTAAGGTCTGGAATTTGGTCGATACGGGGTATTAAAAGGCTTCAATACGGCGTATTAGGGGTTTCTTGGAGTAGGGACCACGTTTGATATCTTCCAGAATATTTTATTTCCATAAATTGAATATGGCATATAGGTCTTCTCTAGATACGGATTATTGATCCTTGATCGTTTGTGATATTTGGTGAAGTGCATGCACAGATAAGCTGTATCTTCCTTGATGGATATGGCGTATTGGATGTTAGAACAGTAATCCTCAAATGTCTTCGTTTAAACTCCAGAATGCGTGTCTTTTTTCTAATCTTCCCTAAGTACTCCATAATTACTGCAATTCTCAAATACAAACGATTAAGTAACAATTCTTTGCAATAATTATACAAAATGGGTTATTTACATGGGATAAAAGTAATGTTATTTGATGTCATCAAACGGATTATTCATTTAACATAGTCCTACTCATCTCTTGTAGAGTACGATTCTTTCTTTCTACTACCCCATTCGATTGTGGAGTATGAGGAGCGGAAAAATTATGAGTAATCCTATTAGAGTCACAATAGTTTCCGAATTGCACTTCATTATCAAATTCCCGATCATGATCCTTTCTAATTGACACTATGGAACATCCTAATTTGTTTTGAATCATTTTACTAAATATTTCAAATTTTTTAAAAGCTTCAGTTTTATTTCCTAGAAATTTAGTCCATGTGAATCTAGAATAGTCATCTACAATTACTAAGGTATAATGATTTCCTACATAACTTCGTACGACAGAAGGGCCGAATAAGTCCATGTGTAATAGTTCTAAGCATCTAGTTGTTAAGACTATATTTTTGGCTTTGTGACTAGGATGAGCTTGCTTTCTAATTTTGCAAGCGTCACAAAAATATCGGTCGAATTTAAGCTTAAGTAGATCTATAACTAACTCCTTAGATACTAGAGATTGAATTAATTGCATATTTGCGTGACCTAATCTCCTATGCCATAATGTGGAATTTTCATCTAAGGTTGCAAGACATATTTTATCTTTCGGCGTGTTTCCTAGTTTCATCACATATAAGCCTCTTATTCTAGTTCCTCTGCCTATGACTTTTTCGTCTTTAATTATTTCGCTATTATGTTCGGTAAATATTACTTTGCACTTATTATCATATATTTGACCAACATTTGGCAAGTTAAATTTTAGATTATCTACGTGCTCAACATTTTCAATAATGAGGGAGTCATGAGAGATCGTACCTTTGCCTATGATGTTACCACGTAAATTACTTTCGAAAATAACGTTACCTCCGTTGTATGCTTTGTATGTAGAGAATAGCTTTTGGTTACCCGTCATGTATTTTTGAGCATCCACTATCTTTAATCCACTCGTTGGGCTCTAAATTTATTCCCAAGCATATCTATTTAAATAACATAATAATTCAAACATTTGGTCCCTAATATCTCATGGGTCTAAAATTGTTAGTAGCGTACACCCTTTGCATATGTTGCATTTGATTTGGATGCATAAAAGGAGGACAACTTCCCCATGGAGGTAGTTTAATGTTTAACATATGACATACGATAATGGGCCGGGTATTAACCCACACGTGTAAGCCCATACCAAGGCCATGGGCCGGTTTTGTAAGACATATAAATACCTCTTCCATCTCATGGAAGAGGTGGTTGGTCATTTTCATAATTCAAGTATTACTTTCTCTCATTAGAACTTTTCTCTCTAGTTGTTTCTCTCTCGAATCGACTAACCCCAACCATCACCATTGTGTTATGATATCTAATATCCTGCAATTGGTATCAGAGCCAGGTTTTACAATAAATTAATTAGTTTGTGCTTTTACAATAAATTTGTCCACTCAAACAACGACTACATCTCTTTAAATAGAAAACGGGTCATTGTTTGAGGGGAAGAGTGATTTCAAATTTATTTCATCAAACATGTTTCTAAAACATCTCTTATTTAACGAAAGATTTGTGTTTTTTGAATGGGTATATTTAAAGGGGACGTTAATTAATGAAACCTTAGAGGGCCATTTATGTCTTTAGTTAGAAAGTATAGGGACTTATGTGCAATTTGCCTATTTTATTTCTTATCTCTTAATAACTACAAGGGCTGAATTTGCCATTATTCGAACTAGGTTAACCCTTGATATACTTTAAACCGAAAATAAAATGAGATAGAAAGCCTAGGGATTAAATCTGCCAAATTGGAAACTTAAAGTACAAAAGGCAGCAGTTTGACAAGTCTGGTTAAACCTTCTTTTTTTGGTCAAACCTAAAAACACACACACACACTCCAAGTAAACCGCTGCCGCCATTGTTGTTTTTCCAAACCTTGATTTCTTTTTTGTTCCTTGCTAAGGTAACTCTCGAATCTTGTTCTACATCTTAGGATCTTTTTTAGCTTAACGAAATTGTAACAAAACACTCTGAATCAATGAAAATCAATAAAAATGACTTAGGGTTTCACGAAAACTTAATGTTGTTTGAAAATGGAAATTGGTGGCTGGGATAGATGCGTTTAGGGTTACTTAACACTCGATCACTACTTGTTTTAAATAGATCAAACAATTTGTGTTCTAGTTAGATTTTACAATTTGTTTTGATGAAATTTGTAGTGTGTTTGATTGATTGAGTTTTGTCATTAGTTGTAGATGATGATGATTTGATGTCTGTTTTCCATCCCTAATCACTTGTATGCATGATTTGATGATTTTCGTATGTTGGTTGACTTTTGAAAGTCAACAGCAGCTTGTTTGTTGTTGAAAACAGTTTATATGCACTTGTGTGTTGATAAGAAGTCATAGTAGTGTAGCTAAACAAGTTTGCATGCCTCCCCTATAGGATTCTTAAGGATTTCGTGGATTTAAAGGTAGTGTAAGGCTCGATTTTGATGATAATTGTTAGAATATAGTGTTATATTTGATTGCTAAGAGGATAAAATGATCTTAGATGCCTTGGATTGTGTTTGTGATTAGCCAAAATTGATAGAAAATTGAGTTTGAGTTTGGAATTCATCATAGCGGTTTGCTCAGGCTGTTTGCTTCATAACGGTTTGCTATTTCGTTAATATTTTAATCAAACAGGGAAACCACTGCAATGCAGCGGTTTGGTCAAATATACCTTTAATATTAAAACATTCAAACCTCTATTTCATTTTTTTTCTAATTGGCAGCGGTTTGATTATATACCAATAAAATATTCACAGCGGTTTAGTCACAGCGGTTTAATGAAAAAATGTTAATCTTTTTAATATTTAATAATCTTTTATTCATAGTGGTTTATCAATCAAATATCATAGCGGTTTATCCAAACCACTTCGCAGTGGTTTGTCCAAACCACTTCGTGGCGGTTTGGTGATTTACGTCACAGCGATTTGCCAATGTCATCTCACAATGGTTTACTCAAACCACTTCATGGCGGTTTGGTGAATTGCTTAGCAGCGGTCTGGGCCATACTTTCTAGTCTTGGCCCATTAGCCCAATAACCTTTTCAGGTGCATCCAAAGTTTTCCAATTGACGAGTTAACTCTCCGGGTTAGTTAATTGTTATTGCAGCTTGTAGGATTAATCTCTGACTTTTGACAAGGTTGCCAATGTTGAACTTTTGGATGACTTAAGCCAATAACCAGTGATCATGTGATATTTTTTTCTAACATGATTTAATCATAGCATACTCAATCATGGCATGGTAAACTCAAACACCAAGGCCCACTCTCACCTCTAAAAAAAAAACAAATCAAAAAAACAAAATAATATCTGTATCTCTTGTCTATCTTTATTGATATTCTTAAGCAGATAAGATGGATGAAGAGAATGTCCCTACTTCTACACGAACTGATGATCAATTAGTTTCTGTCAAGGCATGCTTACCTATTGGAAAGAGCAATCTTCTTATGGATCTTCAAAAGAAGCAGAAGAATCTTATTTTTCTCATCTCAGTGGACATTCTGCAAAACATCAACTTCTTTAGAACTTTCACTATATCAGCCGATGTTCCTTCTATCTACGTTTAACAATTCTGGAACACACTTAGAAAGGATTTCAAGACTGGTGTATACAGTTTCCAACTGGATGAACTGTGGTTTGATCTAAATGCTGATCTTTTTCGCAAGGCTTTGAGGATTACCCCTAAAGATTCTGCATACCCATTTGTGCTACCTCCAGCTGGTGATCTAGTAATAGACTTTATGAACAATCTAGGATACCCAGAAGAACTTCAATTTGTCTCTAAGATGTACGTGAACAGTCTATATCAGCCATGGAGAACTATTCTTTCTATAATCAACCAATGTCTAACAGGCAAGACCTCTAGTAGTGACAGACCTAGACATCCAGTGCTTCAAATGTTGTGGGGTGTGGTCACGGGAATAAATGTGGAATATGCAGAACTTATTTGGGAAGAGTTTTACAGAATATAAGAACTTTCTTTTCTGATGCGGCCATCTAAGGTTCCCACCAAGAATCCTAAGCCTCGTATTATTCCATACTGTCGATTCACCAAGTTGTTCATTTATTACTTGGGGAGTAGACACAATATTCACAGAAGGCCCCAGTCTCCTGTTCACATTACGACAGATGGCTATCTACTCGGAAATCTCAAATTTATTAGCAAAGGAGGAGTGGATGAGGTATTCGGAATGCCTATTCATAAAGACCTGATTTCTGATGCCATTCGGAATTCAGAGTACTACCCGAAATATTTGGAAATGGCTGCCCGTCAACCCCGTCAACCGACTACTATGACAGGTGAAGAGGGTGCTTTTTTACGAGAAAAAGAAAGCTCCGGAAGCTGGTAAGTCCAAACAGCCTGCCCATGCCAAACAACTAAGCCTGTGAAAGAAAACCTCCAAGCCTACTCCTTCAAGGAAAATCCGTAAGGGAAAGAGGTCTACCCATCTTGTTGACGAAGCAGATGAAGAACCTTAACCAGCTCATGTACTTCAAATGGAAGATGATGAATACAATCTCCAAAGAGGTATTCAAATGAGCTTGGAATCTTTACAAGAACCAATCGGCGAAGTGGTCGTTCGTGAACCTGACCCAGGGTTCATCTGAAAACTCCTTGAATTTGAAGGCAATGGGGAAAGGTATTGTTTTTTATGAGCAAGCTGCACAATCACTACTAGATCTACAAAATCCCAAAGAAGCAAGTCTCAAGGTCAATACATATTTCAGAGGCGGACTCTAGTAACTTAGGATGCATCTACTAGACCCTCTGCATAACCTCAGGATGATACATCCGCTAATGTGGTCTAAGATACTTCATCTCCCGCAGATTCTACCAATGATGCTGAAACTGATGCTGATATGGAACAAATCTTTGAGTTTTCTATTTATAGGGTATGGAGTCGGTTCGATACGGCGTATCCAAAGTCCTGGATACGGAATATCGAGGGTTTTTTAGAGTAGGGACCACGTTTGATATCTTCCAGAATTTTCACATCCTATATCTTGAATACGGCGTATTGCCTTCTTTTGGATACGGCGTATTGATCTTGTTTCTTTCATGGTCTTTGGTGAGTGCAGGCACAGATGCGCCGTATCTTCCTTGATGGATATGGCGTATTGGTCTTCAGAACAGTAATCTTCAAATATCTTTGTTTAAGCTCCAGAATGCGTGCCTTTTAGTTAAGCTTCACCAAGTACTCCATAATTACTGCAATTCTCAAATATAAACGATTAAATAACAATTCTTTGAAATAATTATACAAAATGGGTTAATTACATGGGATAAATGATGCTATAAAATAGACGTTATTTGAAGTCATCAAATATCCCCCCACTTGAATCCTACTTGTCCTCAAGTAGCCTTTAGTAGTTTATAAAAATGTATCCCTAAGGATTTTTCTGTTTTAGCATTTATTTGATCTATTACAAGTACACAACCAAACACCTCACGAAATAGGAAGATGAAAACTGTTAGGAATTAAAAGTCTTCATACTTAGTACTGCCAAGACAAGAGTTAGTATTGCTCAAGTTACAGCTGGCAGTACTAACCAGTTAGTACTGCTAGAGTAAGTTAGTACTGCCAGTACTAACTTAATACTGTTGAAGGACTTAAGACTGCTGGATGAAGATTAAGACTGCTAAAGTGATAAAAATGTGTCAAGTAATTTGTATTGACTTATTCATTGTATATCTTATAAAGTTAGAAAGATACGTATAAGATTAGAATTATAGAAGATTTGTAGTTATCTTATAAAGGACTCCTTAGTGTATAAAAGGAGATCCTAGTTATGGTGTTAGATAGACGTTTTTTATATATATCTTCAAGGTTGTAAACCTTAGTACTACACAGAGTACTCGTATTATTGATAATAATAATATTGGAGATTTTCAGTAATATCATTGTTCATATAGTTTACTATTTTATTAATATTCTTCTAAGTATTAAAGAGTATATTCTGCATACTCTTTAGTATTCACAAAGTTTCTATCATGGTTGTTTTGGATTTATCCAAAGTAACTTAACCTTTACAAGTTAAGAAATCGATCTTAAGTTGGGATCAACAAGTGGTATCAAAGCTTGTGTTCTGAAACTTTGATCTAGAAGAAACTAACAAAAAGAACCTTTTACTCACAAGGAAGAGATGGATCTAGAAACTGCTTAAACCACTACTACTGCAAAGTTGCCCATTCTCAAACAGGGTGAATATAATATGTGGAGGCTAAGGATTGAGCAATAGTTTCAAGTACAAGACTATGCTCTATGAGATGTCATATAGAATGGAAACTCATTCAAACCAGCAGCTCAAACAACAACAAATGCTGATGGTACCTCAACTTCACTAATACCAGGTCTTGTAACTACTGAAGAAAAGGTTCAAAAGAAGAATGATATGAAGGCAAGAAGTATGTTACTGATGGTACTTCCTAATCAACATCTAATGATATTTAATCAGTACAAGGATGCTAAGACTTTGTTTGTTGCTATACAAATAAGATTTGGTGGTAATGAAGCCACAAAGAAGACTTAGAAGACTCTTCTAAAGCAAATGTATGAGAACTTTAGTGCTCTAAGCACAAAGTCTCTTGAATCTATTTTTAACAGGCTTTAGAAAATTGTAAGTCAACTGGCTATCTTGGGTGAAAATATTTCACAAGAAGATCTTAATTTGAAATTTTTAAGAAGTCTGCCTTCTGAGTGGAATACTCATGTTGTGGTCTGGAGGAATAAACCTGATCTAGACACAATGAGCTTTGATGATCTCTACAACAATTTCAAGATTGTTGAACAAGAGGTTAAAAGAACTACAAGCTCAAGCTCAAGCTCAAGTTCTCAGAATATGGCTTTTATGTCATCCCCTAGCAGTACTAATGAAGTTAATACTGCTTATGGAGTTAGTACTGCTAACACTCAAGTTAGCCCTGCTAGCACTCAAGTTAGCACTGCTAGTACTCAAGTTAGTACTGCTAACTTAAGTGATGCCACTGTTTATGCATTTTTGGCCAGTCAACCAAACGGGTCTCAACTTGTATATGAGGACCTTGAACAAATCCATGAAGATGACTTAGAAGAGATGGATTTGAAGTGGCAGTTAGCATTGCTGAGCATGAGGACAAGAAGGTTTTTCTAGAAAACTGGTAGAAAGATCACTATCAATGAGAGTGACACAGCTGGATATGACAAGTCCAAGGTAGAGTGTTTCAACTACCATAAGATAGGACACTTTGCAAGGGAATACATAGAACCTAGAACAATAGATAAGCAAGACACAGAATCATACATCTCTAGAAGGACTGTAAATGTTTGAAGAAACCTTATTCCAAATCATGGTGGCTATTGAATTGATCTGTGTTTTGACTGATCAGCTATATGGCAGATAATGAAGTCCCTACAAACATGGCTCCTATGGATTTTTCAGACTCTGAGGTACATAATGACAAAACTTGTTCAAAAACCTGTCTAAAAAGCTTTGAAACTCTTAAACCCATCAACTTGAATTATTAAAGAAATATATTTTAACAAATCCGAGTTCATTTAGCTAATTAATAGAAGAGGGTTATGCATCTGTATAATAGCAACTTATCTTTTACAAAAAGAATGAGGTTATTTTTTGTGAGCACATGCTGAGATCTTAAAAAGGATATAGTCTTCATTTAAAGAGCTCGGAAATAGTATCCTTAAAATGTGGTTAGAAAAAGCTTAAGCAAGAAAAAGAAAAGCATCAACTTAAAATGAAAATTTTGATAATGCTTCTAAGAGTCTAGACAAATAATAGGGGAGTCAGATAACTGATAAAAGTAAAAAGGGTGTGGGGTTGTAACTATAATGTTTTGTTCACACCTCCCCATAAAGGAGTTTACCTCCTTCACCCTCACAAATCTTGATTTGTCCCTACCTCTGGTCTAGTGAGGATTTCCAACAGCTTGAGTTTAGCGAGGTCTTTGAGAATCCTAAAGACTAGTAAGAGTGTGAGTAAAGAAATTCTTAACGAGTTAGAGAATCTCCTATTCCCCCATTGTTAGAGGAGTATGGGTTAGATTATATGTTATAGAAAAAACGGTTTGTTCCTACTGATTGCTCAAAGTATAATTTGTTAGACATAAACAACAAGAAAAACCAGTTAGGAAACTAGTTAAGTATGTTGAATCATGTACATGTCCATCAAAGTCCTAGGAGAAATCAAATGAAACTACACAACACACAACAGTAAGTCCCAACAGCTAAGAAGTGACTTTGTGATGTACAATAAAGCTTGTTTTGTCTGTGAAAGTTTTGACCATGTGTAGGCTGACTGTAATTACCATCAAAGGGAAAGGGTGATATCTGGGAATAATTATACAGTGGAGTGTTATATTGAGAACCCATTTTAATTGCAGAACTCTACAGAACCATTTTAAGTCAATCTAGGCCATTTAATTTTTTGATCAATGGTTAATAAAGCTTGTGGCATAATCGTAATTAATTATAGTATCAAATTACATTTAATAATTGGTTAAAGGTCATTAAGGGAATTTCATATTTGATCATTTACATCAACCGTTCCTATTATTATGCAGTTAAGAATAATAGGTTTACAAAAGTCATAGCCTTCTCTCTCTCTCAAAACATATCTATGCCGCCGCCTCTTTCTCTATTCTCTCATCTAAAAAAATTTAGTGCCTGATTGATATTATTAGATGGTTTCTACATAACCATTTAATGACGACTACCATAACCATTGTTAGATGGGTTTCCGGCAACTGGGTCTTAGGGGTTTTGGTGTTCTTTTTTTCGGATCTGAACATAATGGCCACATCTACATTCGGATATGAATAACTAGTGTTTGTTTGGAGTAACAAAATCAAATATATGAAGAACATATCGCCGGATCATTTTTTTGTTCGTTTTCAATAGATCGAGTGAAGAAAAAACATGAAATCCACCATCATGTAAGTTTTAATATTTAGTTTTTATTTTTTGATTTATTTTCCACATCAATCTGAATAACAAATCGTATTTGAGATCTTGTTTCTGTCTTTATCTTTTAGCAGCTTGATGCCTATGCTTGACCCATAGTTGGATGGAGGGTATAAGGCTGGTTACATGGTTGCGGCCTGCGGTGGTGTTGGGGTAAAAATAGAATCATGCTTACTTTATGCCTCTCGTTTGCGAGTTGGGTATGTGGAAAAACAAGCAGCAATATGAAGCTGCATGATAGTTGGTACATCTTTTTATAGTTTCTTACTTATTTTTTTTCCTTAGAAACTATATTTGTAAATACTAAATAGTACTATTACATCTGCAAGTGTCTCAGCCAAAACTCTAGAAGTTTGTTATTTTCATACCTGATCGGTTGTTGATGAGTATGGACGATTGAAAGTTATAAAGGATTTTTAGATAATTGCTAATTTGGACCTTTCATTTTTAATTAACACAAATTTTTGGATTTAACGAAACGGGGGTTAGTGTGTTAACGGAAAGTGAGAAAAAAAATAAATTGGCTAGAGAAAAAAGTTGGCTACCTTTATGCTAAAGTGTGAAGCTTGCAAAGAACGGTATGTCATGTTTCTTTCTTGTTAGATTTGTTATTTTTACAAAATGAAACATGCCATGACAAATGCATTTTTGGTTTATATGTAGAAAGTAGTTGTTTACATCCTTAGATTCTTCCTTATGCCATGTGATAGTAAAATATGAGAACGCAATATTCAGTTTGGTTTGTTTATATCATTTTTCATGTAACTTCAGGTACCACCATGCTTGCATAAATATGACTACGATGAGGCTAAGAAACGTTATAACTTTACATGTGACAAATGCCTGAAACTTTCAATGGTAAGAAACCATCAGATTTTGATAGAATTCGTTTATTTTCTTTGTGTATTGTAGCGTAATTTGGATACAGTTTATACTTGATTAAGGGCACACAGTATCAGAATATCTACGCATAGCTTGCTTTCATTGTGGTTCTGGTGGAATGCTTTTTTTCATATTTCACTCCATTTATTTTGCGGTTCCATTTTATGTAGCTTTATAATGCCCAAACAGTCCCTTGATATGTTTTGAGGTTGTATAAAATTAGTAAAAGGGGGGTGTGCATATGTTTTGGAAGAGTACATATGTGTTACAAGGCTTGTATAAAATTAGTAAAAGGGGGTGCATATATGTTTTGAGGTTGATATAAAATCAAGGAAATATGTATACATATATGTTTCAATTTGTGCATATATGTTTAGATTGTGCATATGTGTTTGTTTGTTGTTTTTATATTACTAGTTTTTTGTTTTTGTTTTTATATATTTGTTTAGGGGGGCTCAGCCATAGGAATGAAGGTGTGATGAAGATGATCAATGGATGCAAGTGTACTTTTAGATGGCATGCATAAATGTTCTTCAAGCCGTGCATAAATATTCTTCAAGCCGTACATATATGTTCTTGAAGCCGTGCATATATGTTTTTAGAAAACGTGCACATGTGTTATAATGAATTTCTGATAACACGCTTGTTTTTGAATGTATTTTATTTGATATCAAATTTTGTATATGATATTGATGTTCTTGGTTTGTTATAAATTCAAATTATAAATTTAAATGTCTTATATATAAAGTTCATATTGTTGATTTTAAACTTTGATGTTTAAGAAATTTGTATAAAAAACATATATTCGATTACTTTCATAAGCAAATAAACTTCTGTTTTCAAAAAAAATTGTATACATTGAACAAATACAAATTTACATATTCGTAGAAAAAAATGTAAAATTTAAAAAAATATTTTTTTCAATTCCGAAAATTATGGGGATTAAAAAACGTTTTTTAATTAAAAAGGTAAAAAATAAAGTGAAAATGTATTTTTACTATTATACCCTTTTGAATTAAATAAAAACATTTAATGATACTAAATTCCTATTGGTTTAAAATGGTTCTGTAAAGTTCTGCACATAAAATGGGTTCTCAATATAACGCGCCCCTAATTATACAAGGGTGAATTATAATTATTCTGCTAAAAAGGCTCACCTTAGTGCTCACAGGAACATGGCTTCAAGAGCAGTTTTAATGAAAACTGGCCTAAGACCACTTAATAATGATAGGACTGTTAATACTGCTCATCTAAAAACTATAGTTTATAGTGCTAGACCAATGTCACGTTTTTCTAAATCAGCACAATCAACTGTAAAGAGGCCCTATCAAATAAGAACAACATTAACTAACAAAAATTTTAACCAAAAAGTTAATACTGCTAAGAGAAAATTTTACACTGCTAGGCCAAAAGCAGTTAATACTGCTAGGCCAAATTCAGTAGTAGTTAATGTTGTTAGGGAAAATCAGGTTAATGTTGTTAAGGCCTCAGCATGTTGGGTTTGGAGACCTACCAAACTTAATAGTGCATCAATTACTTTGAAGTGACATAATTATGTTGATGCACGAGGCAGATCCAAGTCAGTGATGGATTGGGTCCCCAAAGGAAACTAATTTCCTTGTTTTTATATGCAGGGTCATCCACAAAAAGAAGATCAAGGCTATGTTGACAGTGGATGCTCAAGGCACATGACAGGGAACATGTCCTAACTCTCAGACTTCAAAGATTTTGATGGAGGATATGTTACCTTTGGGAGAAGAGCCAAATGAGGGAAAATTACTAGTAAAGGAACTCTTAAAATTGGTAAGCTTGATTTTGAGGATGTGTACTTTGTCAAGGAGTTATAGTTTAACCTTTTTAGTGTTTCACAGATGTGTGACAAAAAGAACAATGTTTTTTTACTGACACTGATGTTTTGTTCTATCTCCTGACTTTAAGTTAGCTGATGAGAGTTAGGTTTTTACTTAAAGTTCCTAGAAAGAACAATATGTACAGTGTTAATATGAAGAATATTGTTCCTAAAGAGAGTTTAACTTATCTTGTTGCAAAGGCCATACTTGATGAATCAATGCTATGACATAGGAGGCTAGGTCATGTAAATTTTAAAACTATTAATAAACTTGTTAAGGAAAATCTTGTGAGAGGTTTATCTATAAAACATTTTGAAAATGACCAAACTTGTGTTGTTTGCCTTAAGGCAAAGCAACGCAAAGCCTCTTGTAAGTCCAAGATTCAGAACTCTATTACTCAACCTTTATTCATGTTGCATATGGACTTGTTTGGTCTAACTTTTGTGAGTAGCTTAATGAATAAGAAATATTGTCTAGTTGTCACTGATGATTATAGCAGATTTACTTGGGTTTTCTTTTTAGCAACTAAGGATGAGACTGGTAGCATTCTTAAGAGCTTTATAACTGAGATAGAAAATCCAGTTAATAAGAAAGTAAAGATAATCAGATGTGACAATGGAACAGAGTTCAAAAATAGAGTTATGAGTGAGTTTTGTGAAAAGAAAGGCATTAAGAAGGAATTTAGTATAGCTAGAACTCCTTAGCAAAATGGTGTTGCTGAGAGGAGAAATAAGACACTAATTGAGGCTGCTAGAACCATGTTAGCTGACTCTAAGTTACCTACTACATTTTGGGCTGAAGTAGTTAATACTGCTTGCTATGTATAGAATAGGGTATTAGTAGTTAAGCCTCATAACAAGACCCCTTATGAACTTTTTAGAGGTAGAACACCTGCTCTAAGCTTCATGAGACCATTTGGGTGTCATGTTACCATTCTTAATACCTTAGATTATTTAGGCAAGTTTGATGGAAAGTCTGATGAAGGATTCTTTGTTGGATACTCATTGAATAGTAAGGCTTTTAGGGTATACAACATTAGAACTAGGAAAGTAGAAGAAAACTTGCATATTAGGTTCTTGGAGGATAAGCCTATTATTGCAGGTGATGGACCAAAGTGGCTGTTTGATATTGATGTTCTAACAAAATCAATGAATTATGTGCCAGTTGTTGCAGGTACAAACTCTAATGATTTTGTAGGTACAGAAGAAAGTATTGGTGCAGGTCATTCTAGCAAGGAGACAGGATCTAGCCAAGACTACATTTTGATGCCACTGTGGAAAGATGGTTCACTATTTGATTCTTCTTCAAAGAATGCTAGTAATGATGAACCACAACCTTCTAGTGATGTTGGAAAGAAGGAGGATGAAGGTGTAAGTAAAGAAAGTGGAAATGATGATCAAGAGAGGCCTAAAAATAGTACTTAAGATGTTAATACTGCTGGGCCAAGTATTAATACTAAACCAGATATATTTTCTTTGGGAGATAATGCTACACTTGAAGCCACACATGCTGATTTCTTTGGTGATGAAACAGAAGTAAATATGAGCAACATTACTACCACATATCTAGTTCCTTCTACTCCAAATACAAGAATCCATAAAGATCATTCACTTGATCATGTGATTGGTGATGTACACTCTGGTGTACAGACAAGAAGAATGACAAAGATTACAAATAAACAAGGGTTTATTAGTGCTGTTTATGAAGGGAAAACTCATGAAGACCTTCATACTTGTCTATTTGCTTGCTTCCTATCTTAGGAAGAACCCAAAAGGATTGCCAAAGCTTTAAGTGATTCAGCTTGGGTAGAAGCAATGCAGGAAGAGCTTCTACAGTTTAAGCTACAAAAGGTTTGGGTACTAGTGGATTTTCCTAATGGTAAGAGGGCTATTGGTACAAAATGGGTTTTTAGGAACAAGAAAGATGAGAGAGGCATAGTGATTCTATACAAAGCAAGGCTGGTTGCACAGGGACATACTCAAGAAGAAGGCATAGACTATGATGATGTTTTTGCCCTTGTAGCAAGAATTAAGGCAATAAGGCTGTTCTTAGCCTATGCTTCCTTATGGGATTTATGATGTATTAGATGGATGTGAAAAATGCTTTCCTTTATGGTAGGATTGAAGAGGAGGTATATGTGTGTCAACCTCCAGGGTTTGAAGATCCTGACTATCCATACAAAGTCTACAAGGTGGTGAAAGCACTTTATGGTTTGCATCAAGCTCCAAGAGCCTGGTATAAAACCTTGGCCAAGTATTTATTGGACAATGGGTTTCACAAAGGAAAGATAGATCAGACCTTGTTTATCAAGAAGTAAAAATGGGATATTTTGCTTGTACAGGTCTATGTTGATGACATTATCTTTGGCTCTACAAAGAAGGAGTTGTGTACTGAGTTTGAGAAACTAATACATGGCAAGTTTCAAATGAGTTCTATAGGAGAACTCACTTTCTTCTTAGGGTTGCAAGTAAAGCAGAAAGAAGATGGGATATTTATCAGTCAGGATAAATATGTAGCTGACATATTGAGAAAGTTTAGTTTCACAGATGTCAGGACAGCTAGCACCCCAATGGATACAGAAAAGCCTTTGCTCAAGGACTCAGATGGTGATGATGTTGATGTTCATCTCTATAGGTCAATGATTGGATCATTGATGTATCTTACATCATCTAGACCAGACATTATGTTTGCAGTATGTGCATGTGCCAGATTCTAAGTCACACCTAAGGTTTCACACTTACATGCTATGAAAAGGATTTTTATGTACCTAAAAGGCCAACCTAAATTAGGCCTTTGGTATCCTAGAGATTCTTCCTTTGACTTGGTAGCATATTTTGATGGTGACTATGCTGGAGCAAGCTTGGATAGGAAGTCTACAACAGGAGGTTGTCAGTTCCTAGGGTGCAGATTAATATCATGGCAGTGCAAGAAGCAAACTGTGGTTGCCACTTCCTCTACTGAAGCTGAATATGTGACTGCTGCTAGTTGTTGTGGACAAGTACTCTAGATTCAGAATCAAATGCTGGATTATGGGTATAATTTTATGCACACCATGATTAATATTGACAATAACAGTACTATATGTATTATTAAGAATCCTGTTTTACACTCTAAAACAGAACACATAGAGATTAGACATCATTTTATAAGAGACTGCAATGATAAAAAGTTAATTCAAGTGGTTAAAATACACACAGATAACGATTTTGCAGACTTACTTACAAAAGCCCTTGATGTTGGAAGGTTTCAGTACTTGGTTGCAAGTATTGGAATGCTAAATCCTTAAAGTTTTAATCTCTTTGTGTCTTTGTAATGTTTTGTAAAGGATTAGTATTGTTAGTTGTATCAATTAGTACTGTTAAGTATAACTAGTATTGTTAGTTATACTTAAGACTGCTAGTTAAAACTGTTACTAATAATTAATATTGTTAAGAACAAAATGCTTTGGATTGTGTCTTCTTGGTTTTGGACTAACACTTGCAAGATAAGCAAAGCAGTATGGTTGGATTTAGTGATACCAATTGTGGAGTTTGTTAGGGGAAAATTTGTTGATTAATGATAGAGAGGATTTAGGGATAACTTGCCAAGGGTTAATGCTAAGTTTACACCTGAGTTGGGAAGTCCTTTAAAATCTTTTTCTTGAAATCAATCTATGTCTGCCAGTGAGCCTAATGAAGCATCTGGGCATAGGTTATACTGAACACGAATTGATGGCTTTTAGTTAGTCAGATAGTAACTGATCTAACTCACTCTTTACCATTTTATCATTTGCATAGTGTGTTAGTCTACGGACATCTGGTGTAGAGAACAGCAAGCAAACGTGAATCTAATACATTTATGTTAGAGGTAACACCTGTCACTGAGCTGGAAACCCTGTCAAGAAGGCTCTTTTAATGAGTCTATCTGAACACAGGCAGTATTTATACTGAAATCATTGGTTCTCACACAACTAGAGGTTAAATACAACCGAAATGATTAAGTGTCTTCCTTTACACTTAATCCCTTCAAAAGTATGAGTGCAGTATTGTTTTGAAAGAAAATTTAGGTTAATACTGCTGGGTAAAGTAACATTGATAAGACCCATACCATGCCCCATGATTCACCTCTCCCAAGAGTTAACACACTTGGAAGTGATGAGGGCAGTATGACACTACAAGAATTGATGGTTTTCTGTACAACATTGTCAAAGAAAGTGGAGAGCTTGGAGACAGACTTGAAGCAGACCAAGCAAATATATGGTGCTGCTTATACTAGGCTTATCAAGAAGGTGAAAAAGTTAGAGAAAACAGCTAAGTCCAGCCAAGCTAGAAGAAGGGCAAGAATTGTTGTCTCTGATGATGAAGATGATTTGGAGGATCCTTCCAAACAGGGGAGGAAGATAGCTGTAATTGATTAAGATCTTGGCATTTCATTGGTACAACATGATGTAGAGATTCAGGGGAGGTATGGGCATGATATGGAGTTTGACTTTGATTTTGATGCTGCTAAGGAAGTTTCTACTGCTGAGAAAGATGTTAGTACTACTGAGCCAGTTTCTACTGCTGGTGCAGCAGTTACTACTGCTAGTGTTGCTGTTAGTACTGTCATTCCTACAAGAAATACTAGAGTTTCTACTGCTGATGACATTACTATGGCTGAGACAATGGTGTACATCATGAAGAGTGCAGTCAAATACAAAGGTAAATTGGTGTATATCAGGAAGAGTACAGTCAAAGACAAAGGTAAAGGTAAAATGGCTGAATCTAAAACTGTACAAACCAAGACAAAGTTGCAGCAAGAACAAGAAAGACTTGATTTTGAAGCAGCTATAAGATTGCAAGCTGAACTTGAGGAAGAAAAGAGGCAGAGGATTATCATGGTACATGAAGCAGCTAGCTCTTTTAATGTTGAAGAATGGGAAGACATACAAGCTAGAGTTGAAGCTGATGAAGAGTTAGTGTAGAGGTTATAAGCAGAGGAAAGAGAAAAGTACACTGAAGCTAAACAAGCCAGAATGCTTGCAGAGCTTATCAACTAGAGAAAGAGGTAGTATTTTGCTGCACAAAGAGCTGAAGAAAGGAAGAACAAGCCACCCACACAGGCTCAACAGAGGACCTATATGTCTAATTATATCAAGAACATAGGAGGTTATACACTGCAGCAGTTGAGAGGTTATTCCTTTAATGAGATCAAGGCTTTGTTTGAAACAACAATGAGGAAGGTAAACACTTTTGTTCCAATAGAGAGTAAAGTTGACAGAGCAGTTCTTGAGCTAGCAGCTAGAAGTTCCAAAAGGGCTGCAGAAGAAGAACTTGATCAAGAAAGTTCTAAGAGGCAAATGACTAGTG
>BQNB010030657.1:6088-54675 GCA_026074375.1 Tanacetum coccineum | reverse complement strand
CTTAGAAGCAAATTTCTCAGAAGATGTTTTTGAAACAGAAGATATACAAGATGATGAACAAAATGTTTGTTCAGCAGAAAGATCTTTTTGAGGAACAAAGTTTGTATAAAGTTTGTTTAACTTTTCGTAATCGATTGGTTGAATCTTTAACTCTTGAATTTTTTTCATCTTTTTGAAACTCATTCATTTTTAATTGACTCTTTTCAGCATCCTCAAGAGTTTCCTCAAAATCAAACACATGCAGTTGTTTATTTTTATCACAAAGTTTAGAAGCACGATACAACTTAGGAATTTTAGCATAAGCTTGTGAAAGAACACAAGAACCGTTATATCCCACGCCCGACTTATGTAAGTTATCCCGAAAAGCTTTTTGTTCATTTGTAAGCAACCGAAATGTGTCAGTTGATCTACCCATTTTGCAAACAACGTTTTCAAGATCTTTGATTTTACCTTGTAACTGAATAATATCATTAAGATATTTTTCCTCTTTGTCACGTTGTGTTTGTTTGAAAATCGTTTGTGTCTTTTGAAGTAATTGAATTATTTCCTCGTTTGATCCCATTTTTTCTGATTTAATCTCAACGAACCCAAAAAATTTCAACGCAATTAAGATCCAACACAAACTCAAAAATTCAACCCAAAAAACTTTTTAATCACTCTCGAAAAATCTTTTTGCTATTAAAATCGTGAACTTGACACAAAATATCAAAAACCACGACTTTAATACAACACTTTTACAACAATTTTATACGGCTCAAAGCTCACAAAATTTGACTAAATCAAATTTTTCTAGCTCACAAGTCTTTTTATATTCAAGCCCAATTTGAACAACAAAATGTCAGCCCACTTTAGTCACCAATGTCATCTTTTTATAAAACTAAAAGCCCAAAAACATTTAGAATTTTTGGTAAACACCACTTGGCCCAACACAAAACCTAACCCTACACTTTAACAAACGCACGCCTCTCTTTTATCTATGAAACACACACACGATCACACAATCTTTAATCTCACTAAAACTCACAGCACATATACAAGTAAATTACTCTCACTTGTCTAACCCTATCCCTAACACTTTATCACTCGCCACTCTTTTTCTACACTCACACAGTCATGCAACCCAACACTCAAAACTTCCTTTCTTTTTGATAACACAAACGAAGAACACACAATCACAACTTCCTTTCTTGTTACGAATACTCAAGACTATACAACTTGATCCTTCTTGAGTTTGATTTGATACAACATAAATAACAAACGAGTGAACAAGATCCTGGAAGGTTTGATTTTGATCAATTTCATGTGATTTTCTTTTTAGTTGAATAAATCAAAACAAAAGAAAGGATGAACACTTCTTGTTCTTTCTTTCTTTTATGATTTTCGAAAATCAAATGAAGCTTATGTCTTCAATAAAAAATAGATCAATGATGAAATGGGTTATAGAGAGGTGAAGATCTATAAAGATTTCTATGAACAAGAAAACCCAATCTGAGATCTCTTATTTTCTAGTTATTTTCTTTTTGATTTTCTGTTTTTGATTGTTGGTTAAACGAAACAAGAAGAAAGATATGAACACATTTGTTCTTAGTCTTATCTTTTGAGTTTTTCAAAAATAGAAAGAAGCAAGTATTCAAAAAGTATGATATATGATGATATTTTCGTACGAGTGATGGATTGTAACTTGAGAGATCAATCTGAGATCAATTGAAATTTTCGGTTTATGATTTTGTTATACCGAAACAACGATGAAGTATGAACACCTTTTGTTTGTGTCTTTTTCGTACGAAAATGATACAGTTCCGAAAATGATGATTAAAAAAATCTGAGATCTATAATGTATACCAAAAAATCTGAGATCAATTTGAGTTTGGATCTGATCGAGTTTAGATCTGTTTGTGTTTCCGAGTTTTATTCTTCAAGAATTAGTTACCGAGTTTGGGTCTGTTAAGGAAAATGATGACGAGTTTGGATCTGTGATGAAAAGTTTCTCTTTAAAATGATCTTAACTTATAACAACAAATTTTAGAGAAACAAATCTGAGATTTACTTTTCCTGTCTGTCTCAATTTCAATCTCAATAATACCGAATTTGACTTTCGACAACCGAGTTTGATTAAACAACTACTGAATTTGAAAATTTGCAACTGTTTTTACTGAATTTGACTAATGATTTTAAAAATAAGCTCAAATAAGCAGATTTTGAACATATTTTGCCATGATTCGTACGATTAAACCGTAAGTAATCAATTTTAGTTGCATAGAACACAACTGAAATTAGCTCAATAAGCACAAAATAAGCTCAAATAAGCTATTATGACTTAATAAGCTCACCAAAACACCACTAAATCGCTCCTGCAGCTCTGATACCACTTGTTAGGTCTAAAAATCAGGATCAATAAGCAATATAGTGATAATCTAAAGAGAGAAAGTAGAGAAAGAAAGAGGGAGGAGGAGGATTAGAGAAAGATAGAATGAGATTAAGAAACACCTAGAGACACACACAAGACACTAGAAGACACACCTCATAAATGAGGTGGTGCAGGGGTATTTATACCCTTTTACAATGAATGACCATGGAGCCCTTGTCTTCTAGACATTTACAATTTAGCCCCTTTGACTTATAGTCTTTGACTATTTACCATCTACCTAACCTATTACACAATAATATTTCATTATTTATTACAAGACATTTATCTCAATAAGATCGTCACTTTTATCAATCCTAACATCCAGGCCATAAATTTTTAGGAAAAGCCTCGTTTTAATACTAACGTGAATCAACCCTTAAATCCTACTTCTAAATCAATCCAAAACTCATCCAAATCACTAATTAACCAAATGAAATGCATTTGAATACGTTATAAACATATTTCATAATCATCAAAATTCATGTACATGATCTAACCAAGATCAAACACACTAAGAGCATGCATGCTCATAAAAACTAAAAATTAAACACATGCACTCAAAAAATGACTAAACTAATACATAGGAGTGTAAAAGAATTACTTACAACCCAATGGAGTATAAAGGAGATGATCAAACATAAACTCTATGTGGGTTGTGTTCTAGCTGTGGCACACAACACCCCTTAATAACAAACCCTAACTCGATTTTTGCTACACCAATACTTGCAATAACACTCCAATCAAGTCTTAGAAGCCTACTTCGCCACCAAAATTAATAAAAACCCTAAAAATCTAGATTTAAGAAAATACTTGCATGTTGATTTTAGGAGAAAAGAAGGGTGTTGGTTAATGTGAGGATGGTTAGGGTTTAGTTTTTAGTGGTTTAGGATTGAATGGAAGGGATTTGGGAATCAAGATTAAAGATTTTTGAAGGTTTTGAGCATATATATATCATCGAGAAACTTGTGGATCAAATAAGTTATTAATTACTAATGCATTGAGCTCATGACACTAAAACATTTAACACGGCATACATCTTTTCATATGCACACAAATTGCCTCTACACTAGGTATTATTGCCATTTACCCAAAGAAGATTCTCAATACAATGTCCGTTACAGAGTGTTCACGCTATGGATACATACTCCTGACAGTCTAATAGATCTATTGATTGTATTAGCACTTCCCCATCATAGGTAACTAATAGTTTATGAAATTCGAGGCCTTTTTGGCAATTAGCAACTCATTCAATTAGTTTCACAACCGGGTACAACATAACAAAAATTTACTTGTGTTCGATTTTATAAAACTACCATGTATCTCCCTCGCGGGGTTTGTAAAACAATTAAAAGTTTAAAGGCGAGACTATAAACTCACCGCAGTAGAAGACCGAGTGAGAAATCAACTAAGAGAAGAAGTGCCAACGATTTAGCGCGACCTATACGACGTGATGCGACATAGTATTATAAAGATAATCAATACATAGAATAGTTATATGATTATGAGATATATTTCCAAGATATGCGCGGCATTGCATAATGACCTAGCCTAAGTATTTTCATCCCTCAATTTTTATACAACCTGTGTTTATATCTAATTAAACACCTACTAAGTTTCGCTCATCAACTCTTATTTCACTAACGTGTTTATATACTTTTTATAATTTAAGGAAAGATGTAAATTCAGATTCTGATTTCTAACCTGACTTTTTGGTTCCATATCTGCTAATCCGTAAAGGCTATGAATACGAGGCTTTCGCCCCTGGAAAGAACTTTGAGTCTAGTTTCCATAATGTTAGGCCTCATCATATAATTAGTTTCCAATCAATAGGAACTGACATTTTACTCTTAACAACACAACTCAGAAAGTTTTTTTGAATTTTAACTACTTACGGAAACAACCATAAATTCCTCATCCGGAATCGATACAAAGCCATCCAATTTGCCACACGAAGCTTAGAACTATATCTATTCAACCATGTCATTTAACAGTGGGTTCCAGGCCAAATATTTTTAGGAAAAGCCTCATTTTACTACTGACCTGAATCAGCCCTTAAATCCTACCTTTAAATCAATCCAAAACTCATTCAAATCACTAATTAACCAAATGCAATGCCAATGCATACCTTATAAACATATTTTATAATCATCAAACTTCATGTACATGATCAAACCAAGATCAAACACACTAAGAGCATGCATGCTCATAAAAACTAAAAATTAAACACATGAACTCAAGAAACGACTAAACCAATACATAGGAGTTTAAAAGAATCACTTACAACATAATGGAGTGGAAAGGAGATGATCAAACACAAACCCTATGTGGGTTGTGTTCTAGCCATGGACATCACCCCTTAATAACAAACCCTAACTCGATTTTTGCTACACCAATACTTGCAATAACATACCAATTAAGTCTTAGAAGCCTACTTCACCACAAAGTTAATAAAAACCCTAAAAATTAAGATTTAAGAAAATACTTGCATGTTGATTTTAGGAGAAAATACGAGTGTTGGTTAATGTAGGGATGGTTAGGGTTTAGTTTTTAGTGGTTTAGGATTGAATGGAAGGGATTTGGGAATCAAGATTAAAGGTTTTTGAAGGTTTTAGGTTTGGTTCGCTCGAAGAGAAGAGGGAGGGGGGGGAGGGGAAGACCGATGGTTTCTCTCCTATTTTTTCTTGAACGTTGAATGAATGGGAGTGTGTGTGTGAGTTCGGCTGATATAGACGCGACATAGTATTATAAAGATAATCAATACATAGAATAGTTATATGATTATGAGATATATTTCCAAGATATGCGCGGCATTGCATAATGACCTAGCCTAAGTATTTTCATCCCTCAATTTTTATACAACCTGTGTTTATATCTAATTAAACACCTACTAAGTTTCGCTCATCAACTCTTATTTCACTAACGTGTTTATATACTTTTTAGAGTCAATGATCTTGAAACGACCTAAGTAGTATTGATTTTCCATTGTGTCGTAGCCTCACGAGATACGTCTATGATTCCATGAAATGGGAGTGTGTGATGTGAGTTCGGCCTGATATAAGAGGAGTTTCACAATCTGTTTAAGGTACAGCTGAGACCATTGTATATCACAGCTTCTTATACTCTCTGTACTAGAACTAGTAGAATGTATTGACCTATTGTGCAATCTCACTAATGTGATTGTTGAAAATAATTCTTGGAATTTTTATATATTAACTGACTTATGGATGAGTATTCGTACGGCCTTCGCCGGGGTTTTGATTAAACAATTAAAAGTTTAAAGGCAAAAAGGCCCTATATAAACTCATCCGCAGTAAAGAATCACGAGCGAGAGAATATCAAATAAGAGAAGAAGCCTGAGAATAAACAACTTTACGTGTATACGCAAAAGACAGATTTCAATAGTTCACATATAGTAGAGAGCACTAATCACTCAGCGATGTCACTAGTTCAAGACTTGAGCAATTCAGTGCAGTAATGTACCAGGTCTCTGGTCGTGTGTTGACTCGGCAATAGTCTCCTACTCTGAGTGAGAGCGTGTAGTGCACTTTAAAAGCGTTTGGCATGTGATAGCTAATATTTCGTTGAAATATCGAGACTTATATGTCTAAGGTAAAATATGCGAACTCTAGTTGTTGCTATAACTCACGCTGCTAGAGTACTGACTTAAAACGTCTGTAATCCACGCCCAAAAATCATGTTTTTGTTTATAAGTTTCTAAGTTTTGTATAGTTTGAGAGAGATGTTGCATACGCTGTACGGCACTGACCGCTCAACATGTGGTGCTACTTATAATACACAGCGCTTAGATAAAAGGCATTACGCATACGCATCTAGTGTCAGTTCGTCTTTTTATATCAGTTTTCTTTCAGTACCCCCCAAAAACTTAGACAAATCATAGGAAAACGATATAAATAAAATCGCGTTCTAAGTGTAAACTAAACATAATAAAATGTTAAAAAACGTAAGCATACAAAAAACGATTAAAAACGTTATAAATAAAATCGCGTTTCATGTATTAATAAAGCGTAACAAAAAATGTACGAACATAAAAAAAGTTAAAATACATATAAATAAACTCGCGCTCTCAAGTATAAATAAAACTGTTTAAATACTGTATAATAAAATTGCGTTATGTATAAATAAACATATAAAAAAATGCTTCAGTATAAATAAAACGTTTTAAAGGCGTTTACAAAATAAAAATATAAGAAAACATACATACAAAATCGTATAAATAAAATTCGGTTCAAGTATAAAAAAGGTTTAAAAAAAGTATATAACAAGTTAAAATAAAAAGAAAGAAATCATAGTTTGAAAGAGTGAAATCATGTGTTAGATATTAGATACATAAAATCAGAATTTAATATAACATTTGTACCGCGCATACGATTGCCATTTGCTTCGCTAACATAAGATATATCAACTTGCAATGTAAGACTCCACTGCACACTCCAATAAGTCACTACTACTCGCATAATATTCTAACTCAATTCACCTAGACATCAGTGAAAACCATGCTTATCTTCATTTAAGAAACAGGCCATGAGGATAGTTTTGCGTCGTTACTTCGTCCCCCCCCCCCCCCCCCCCCCCCCCCCCCCCCCCCCTTTGTGTCTTTTTTCCTAGAGTGACTGTTTTTTTTTTCTTCGCTTATTGTTTTTCAAATACGCTTTAACGGAAATGTTTTGCCGTAAATTAGAAGATTGAACCTGTTGTTATAACAGCTCCGTGTAACATTGTGAAGATCCGCGGTGAGTTCAACGGCTTGGAGTAGTTTAAATATGAATGTAAGTTTCAACAAATATATTTATCCACTGTGTCGTCACAGTACCATGTAAAAGGTTTATAAAATATGCACGACCCATTTTATGTCACCAAAAGTACCAATCTTATCCCAAAGATTTTTGTAAATAATGCATGACAATTTTAATGAACAAAATGTTCCAAGTATGTATTTGTCGGGGGGCCCTATTAGTCCCCAACGTCTATTAATCCGACATGTTATAACGTTCGTTCCCCTTTTTAGTGTTAGCTAGTCAAGCTGAACGGGGGTTGTCAATCCCGAATTAGATCTTTTTATATCATCACCGTGGGACATCACGCTATTATGTTCAGTTACCAGTGATGAGCTTATCTCTCCGAACAGGGATCCACACCCGAATAGATCTATTTCATAACATTCGCCCTCACCCTCCAAGTGATTTACAGTTCATGACGCTGTGACGTAGACTTATATGTACCCTAATTTGGGCAGTGATACAAATAATGTATATATACTCCCGTTACCGGTGTCCCCTCCCATGTATTAATAAAACATAAAAAAATGTACGTACAAAAAAAAGTTAAAAAACATATAAATAAAATCGACTCAAGTATAAATAAAACGTTAAAAATGTATAAATAAAATTGGTTCAAGTATAAATAAAACATTAAAAAACTGTTCAAGTATAAATAAAACGTTAAAGGCGTACAAATAAAAATATAAGAAAACATACCTACAAAAATCGTATAAATAAAATCGGTTCAAGTATAAAAAAAGGTTAAAAAAACGTATAAAAATTTAAAAAAAAAGAAAAAACATATAAAAAAATTAAAAAAAATTATTGCATGGACTAAATCCGTAATATTTAACAAACCATAGTGACCATTTAAGAAACAGGCATGAGGATAGTTTGGTCACTTCGGTCTTTCAAACAGTCAAACTAACGGAAAAATTGGTCAAAGGACCAAACCCGATACAGGTCAGAACCACGGGGAGAGGATCCGTTAGATTTTCTTTTGAGAGACCAATTTTTATTAAACCTGACAAATCACAAGGACGATTTATGCAATTAACTCAAAAAATTATCAAAAGATCTCATGAGCCCATGAAAATACATTTGGCCCCAATAATATCATGCTTCGTATGCATTGAAAGTTTTGTTAAACAAAACTAAATTGAAGCATGTTTTCAGCGTTTTTAGACAAATAAAATTTGAATAAACGTCAAAGGTTACAATGGTAAATTTGTGAAGAAAATATTAATCTGGTCAATATTTAACCCAAATCTCAATTTGAATAACAAACCAACAAGTATCTGATCTCAAACAGAATCAACAAATCAAATAATCAAAATCCACCACTGCTACACATGTGTGGATCTATTGACTAAATGATAATAAATCTATTACAATGATTAGAACAGAAATAACAAGATCAAGAAGCCCTTGATATCGAAAACTAGGGTTACACTTTTGAGAGAGAAAGAGAGAGATGAAAGATTGAATAGAGAGAGAGCGAAGGTATCAAATATGGCTGGGTCAAATAACCTTTTATAGGCCTTGACCCAGCGTATGTGAATCGGCAAATGGCAAGAATGGTCCTCTAACTTTGCAGCAACCATCAAATACAGCTAAACCTGAAACACTAAAGAAAAAACAAGAAACAAAAAAGGCAACATTAGTCCTTCAACATATATACCAGGCACATAGACTATTTCTTTCAACATTCCCCCTAGTCTCAACTTGGTAAATATCACACATACCAAGTTTTCAACAGGAAACTTATGTTGCAATGTATCCAACCCTTTGGTTAAGATGTCTGCAATTTGATTTGCATAATCAACTTTAACAGTTTTAATAACTCTACTTAAAAAACATTCTCTCACAAAATGTAAAACAATTTCCAAATGCTTTGTTCTTTCATGAAAAACAATGTTGGCAACTATCTTAATAGCAGCAAAATTACTGTCACAGTAAAGTAAGACGGGCAAAAGATTATCAATTTCCAAATCTTTTAAAAATTTAAAAATCCAAATTACTTCACTTTTAACTGAAGCAAGAGCTCTATACTCTGCTTCTGTTGAAGATTTTGAGAGAGTGTTTTGTTTCTTGCTTTTCCAAGAAACAAGAGAATTATTCAAGAATACACAGTATCCAATTATTGATTTTCTTGTAATAACACATTCAGCCCAATCAGTATTAGAAAAAGCCAATAAATTAATACCAGAGTTCGTGAAAATATAAATACCCAAACTTGGACAACCTTTAAGATATCTTAATATCTTGAAAGCTGTTTGAAGATGAGATTTCAAAGGAGAATGCATAAATTGACTCAAACAATGCACAACATAAGATATATCAAGTCTGGTATTAGTCAAATAAATCAGCTTACCCATCAACTTTTGATAATCAGTAATATTATCAAGAATAAGATCATTATCTGTAGCTTTATTGGAAATAATAAGCTTAGATATTAAAGGAGTTTTATCAGGTTTACATGCAAGCATACCGTATTCAGATAACAAATCAAGCACATACTTTCTTTGGTAAGACAGATACCTTTACTAGTATCAACAACCTCAATACCAAGAATATATTTAAGTTTACCCAAGTCTTTTATCATTAATTTAGACTTAAGGTAAACCTTAAACTTTTCAATCTCAGACTCATTGTTACCAGTTATGATAATATCATCCACACAAACAAGCAATGCAAGAAACACCCCTTTATCAGACTTAGTATATAAAGAATAGTCATATTTACTTTGACTAAAACCATTTTCAATTAAGGTAGAAATCAACTTAGCATTTCACTGTCTAGGTGCTTGTTTTAAACCATATAAGGATTTCTTAATCCTGCACACTTTATCTTGAGAAGAAAAATACCCTTCAGGTGGTTTCATATATATAGTTTCAACCAAGTCACCATATAAAAAGGCATTATTCACATCTAATTGATAAACATACCAAGAATTAGAAACAACAACATTTAATAAACATCTAACACTAACCATTTTAACAATAGGAGAAAATTTTCCTCATAATCAATCCTTTCCTTTTGACTAAACCCTTGAGCAACAAGTTTAGCCTTATACCCATCAATCTCACCATTAGACTTGTATTTGATCTTAAATATCCATTTACTACCAATAGCTTTTCTATCCTTAGGTAAATCAATAATTTTCCATTCCTAAGTAAAGCATCTATCTCACTATTATAGCATCAATCCAATGAGAAAACTTAGAAGCTTCAAAGTAGGTTTTTGGTTTACAATTTTTGTTAAGTTGAGTGACAAAACAAAAAATTTTAAAATTAAGTTTTGAATAACCAACATATCTTTCAAGCCCATATTTAACCTTTGAATCCACAACAAAATCATTATAATTTCTTGGAAACACACCTTGTCTTGAAGACCTGCTTAAATTTTGAGTACCCTGAGTAGAAATATATGGATTTTCATCCAAATTGCCCTCATAATTATTATTATCTTCAAGTGCGGTTACCTACTCATCTTGTGTAGCAAAAATATCATCACTGCTTTGAGTATCATTTACAGATTTATCATCTGAGAAATCTGCAGTGTTCATATTTCTACCAGACACAGAAGAGTGGTTACTATCACTTTGTGATTTTTGGTCACTATTCAGTTTAGGGTCTACTCTCTCATCATCACAAGGCATCTCAGGGTATTTAATATCAAAAAAGTTTATATGATTTAAGTCTTGAAAAACATTTAAGTATCAACTTCTTTAGAAGCTGAATCTTTAAAAGGGAACACATACTCAAAAAACTTAACATCTTTTAAGAATATAAACTGATGTCTATCCAAGAATATAAAGTCTATAACCTTTTTTGTAATTAGAGTACCCCCATCATAACACATTTCTCATATTTAGTTCCTAACTTATCATGATTATTAAGAATTGTAGCATAGCATAAACAACCAAACACTCTTAAATGAGAGAGAATAGGAATTTTTTTATAAATCATCTCATAAGGAGATTTTCCATTTAGCATAGAGGAAGGAAGCCTGTTAATAAGATAAGTAGCAGTTAAAATACAATTAATCCACATTTTTAATGGAATTCCCCCTGAAACAGAATGGATCTAGCAACATTTAATAGATGCCTATGTTTCCTTTCAGCTATACCATTCTGCTGTGAAGTCTAAGCACAAAAAGTTTGGTGTATAATCCTTTATCATTACAAAACTTGTTTACTCTTTGATTAACAAATTTTGTACCATTGTCACTTCTGAAAACATTAATTTTTTTAAACAAATTTTTAATTAGATTATAAAAATTAAAGATATAAAAAGCAACTTCATCCTTAGACTTAATAAGATACATCCAAACAGCTCTTGTGTAATCATCCACAATAGTAAAAAAAAATACCTAAATCCCTCAGAACTAGTCAACTTATATGGCCCTCATAAATCTAAATGAATAAGATCACCAAGTTTAAAAGAATTATGATCACTTGGAGGAAATGGTTCTCTAGTTTGCTTAGCTCTTTGACAAGTTTCACAAAACTCAGTTTGACTTTTATTTTCAATTCCAAGATTATCTTTTAAAACATTAAACGCTGGATCTACCAGGCGTGACCAAGCTGCCTGCTGTGCCAAGTCTGCTGGAGGGGGCTATTATATCGTTGAGGCGGCAGGAATAACCTGTTGATTATGGTACATATGGATGGATGGATTTTATGTAAAAGTATGCATGGTCGCTTTTGTGGTGTTGTTGAATACAGATAGGTGGGTAATGGAAAGTGTCTTAGGGGGGGGAGGTGGATTTGATGGGGTGGTTTTTATTTCTTTTTATTTTTATTGTTTTATTCTGGGTTATGTAGTAGAGCCAGAGTTGTTCTAACATACTATATTTGTGGTGGGCAGGGGGGGTGGGGGGGGTGAACGGTTGGGGTGTGGGATGGGGGGTGAGGGTGAGGGGGCCGGGGGGGGGGGTGGGGGGTGAGGGGGGGGAGGGGGGGGGGGGGGGGGGGGGGAGGGGGGGTGTGAGGGGGTGCTGGTGCAACGGGGGGCGGGGGGGGGGGGTGGGGTCGAGGGGGGAGCGGATGTGGGTGGGGGCGGGGGGTGGTGTGGGGGTGGGGGTGAAGGTGCAGTGAGGGGGGTGAACTGCAAATACGTCTGCGATGTGGGAGCGCAATGGGGATGAACTGAGTAAGGAGAGGGTGGGGATGTGGTTCAAGCTTTGGGGGATGTGTATGGGTTTCAGTTGGGTATCAAAAGGGCGGTGGGTGGTGCGGGAAGGGGTCGTCGGTTTGTCTGGTCGGCACGGTGTTTCTCAACACATGCACCATACACTGCAAACCCAACATCCAAACCTTAACAAGTAAAAATGGACATTGTAAGGTTATTAAGTTCCCCAGGAAGATTTCACAAAATTTTTTGAATACATGTAATACAGCTTAGCGTGTTCAGTCCCAATGGGGATATGGGCAAATTTCTAGTGGTGTCATGTGATCCGGGGCGGTGGTGTGGGGTAGCATGTGAGATTGAACAGTATTCTAGAATCACAAGCACATCAAACATAACAAGACCATTAGGTAACTTGAGATTTCCAATATTAGAAATAAAAGCTTCAGTCCCATTGGGATGTGCAACTTTTATTTTAAGATGAGAAATATCATAAACATTGTCTAATTCCTTATCAATGTCAGTCATATGCTTATTTACCCCAGAATCAACAATTTTTCCATTAACATTACTTTTGACTGAATAATAGTATTTAAGCAAAAAAACTTGTTAAAGTTTTCATTAAAACTTAACTGTTATTTATGTAAGTACCTGCCATATTGGCATGCACATTCTTTCAAACTTTGTTATCTTTAATGAGAGAGATAAGAGTAGCCAGTTGTTTATCTGTAAATCCAGAAGATGAACTAGTCCCAACATAATTATTATTAGAAACATGTTTTCCTTAAAAATCTTCCAGATTTCTTTTTTCCAAAATCAGCAGGGTAATTAATGATCTTAAACATCTATCAATTATATGAACATTAAACCCATAATTTTCATAAACTAAACCAGAACCTCCACTTTGTCTATTATTGTTCAAATTATTATGTCTAGGAGCAGTACTAGCCCCTTTGAAAATTCTCTCTGTTAGGAACATTAGACACAAAAGCAAAAGCGTGATTCCATAGAGAGGAACCAGAAATACTACCAGAAGCAACTCTGTGAGATTCTTCACTAGAGATGGTAGCATAAGCACTTCTAACATTAGGTAAAACTTCTATAGAGAGAATAGAACTTCTTATTTGCATATAAGAATCATCAAGACCCATCAAGAACTACATTAATTTCATTAACTGATTATGCGTGTTAAAACTTTCAGAAGCATTACAAACACACTTAGGCAACTTAATCATAACATCAAATTGCTTCCACAAAGCATTCAACTTATGATAATAATCAGCAATAGATGAATCATTTTGTATTAGAGTATGTATTTTATGATGCAAACTAAACATTATGGACCCATCCACTTTATCATAAGTTTCTTTTAACTCTTTCCAAACATGTTTAGCCCTTTTTGAAAAGTTTTAACCAAAAAAGAGTTCTTCAGAAACAGAGTTCAAAATCAATCCCAAAACAACTCCATTAACTCTATCCTATTGTCTACTAAGAACCTCATATGTATTAGACCTCTTATTAGACCCATCAATAAAGCCAGTTTTATTTCTTTCCTCTAAAGCCAAAAGCATAGCACAAGACCATACTTGATAATTTTTAGTACCTTTTAGTTATATTAAAACAACAGTTAGAGAAGTAAAATCATTAAGATGTAAATGCAGAGGATCACTTATATCCAGTCTACTTATCAAAGTGACTGGATCCTTAACATAATCATCACCATTATCAGAATTATGAGCAAAATTATAAACATACATGATAAAGCAACAAATAAAATCAAATAATAGAGATAAAGGAAGAAAGAAGTTCCCAAGATTTCATATCACTCAAGGTAGCAGATCAAGGGCAGACAAACAAAACAAACACAGATAAACAAATAACTCTACAACACCAACCAAACTTCTCAATAGTGCCTCTACCTATCCTTCAGCAATCTAATTAAAAGAAATAAAGAACACTTAATTAAAAAGAGATAGTAGAGAGGTGTTACAGAGCTATAAAGAGTAGGCAGCAAAAACCAAACTAACTATTCTCTTGATTCACTTACTCAAGAGAAATAGCAGATTAATAGATCAACCAATAACCTAAATAACCAAGATCCAAAACCTTAATTTTTCAAAATTAGGATAAACAGCCTTGAACTTCCAAAATAATCAACACACCTCTAATATGATGATTAAAGATACTCAATCAATAACGAAATCACCAGATATCAAAAAACCCCTAAATTATTTCAAACCCTACTTTTCTTAAAAATTAGGCGATTTATAAAACAACTTCAGATCTATATTAAGACTACTTTTAATTGAAAAAAAACAAGTTAATTTTTCAAAATCTTAATTTATATCAAAACCTAAATTAAAAAAACAATTTCAGAGCAACTTGGCTATGATACCATGAAGAAAATATTAATCTGATCAATATTATTAACCCAGATCTCAATTTGAATAACAAAACAACAAGTATCTGTCTCAATCAGAATCAACAAATCAAATAATCAAAATCCAAACCTTAATTAAAAAAACAATTTCAGAGCAACTTGGCTATGATACCATGAAGAAAATATTAATCTGATCAATATTATTAACCCAGATCTCAATTTGAATAACAAAACAACAAGTATCTGTCTCAATCAGAATCAACAAATCAAATAATCAAAATCCACCACTGCTACACAGGTGTGGATCTATTATCTAAATAATAATAGTTCTATTACAATGATTAGAATAGAAAAAACAAGATCAAGAAGCTCTTAATATTAGAAACCAGGGTTACACTTTTAAGAGAGAGAGATGAAAGATTGAATAGAGAGAGAGCGAAGGTCTCAAATATGGCTAGGTCAAAGGACCTTTTATAGGCCTTGGCTCAACATATGAGAATCAACAAATGGCAAGAATGGTCTTCTAACTTTGTAGCAACCATCAAATATAGCCAAACCTGAAACACTAGAGAAAAACCAAGAAACATAAAAGGCAACATTAGTCCTTCAACATATATACCAGGCAAAAAGACTATTTCTTTCAACAATTTGTAACTTGAGTATAAATAAAAGATATGATCATTCTATTAGTTTTCTTCCTTTTTATTTGAACTAATAAAACACAAAGTAGTCCCCAACTTTCTTCCCTTCTTTTTACCTTCCCTTTTCACCTTTCTTTCCAATACTTTTACTGTTAAATCCATAAGTGTATGACGATTTATAAAGTAAAGTGACATGTGAAAACCTGATTTTATTTATCACTAATAAAACCCAACCATTAAGTTGGCCATAAAATGAACTTAAAACTGGCGTGCACGATGTCGAACCCTAAACTTGCATTTTAAATGTACAAGGAGTCCAGGAAGTGGGGGGACTGTGGATGGAAAGGGAGTGGTTGGACAAGGACGTGGGGTAGCCGTGGTAAAACTCCGGGGGGGAGGCCGGGGCGGAGGCGGGATATGCTAGTAAGGTATTACATCTTAATACTTGTTCTTAAATTGTTTCAAATGAACATCATCTTATGGATTACAGACCGGACTGGACTCAGTGCTCAATATGCTTATATCTACATAATCAATAACTATACTTCACGTGGTGAGGGGGTCACTAGTTATAGGATGAACAACAACACGTACTCGAACGTCTCGGTATAAAACATAACAGAGTGCGCTATTCAAAGGGACACATTCCTTACCTTTAGTTCACATATAAGTCCTTATCAGTCATAAGCTATCAGTATCTACTCTATAGGGAGGAAAGTGTGTGGTAGGCGATGAGTCGAGCTAACTGTGGCGGCTAAGCCTCAGGCTCTGGTTCGAACGGTGATTTGCTGTATATTCTACAACGTTTGATTAAGCTCGAAATCATGTGATGCCATGGCACCAGGCGTTGCCGGAGTTCCAAGTTGTCTTCGTTTTCTGTTCCTTTGGAGGTATAATTAACATGTGACTAATATGAAGACATTGCTTGTTGTTATTTTATTAGTGAACTACTAATTGATAATCTTGATATAATTATACAAAAATGTTAATTCCTCTTATAAAATCTTCCTACTAATCCTCCTACACAGGTTTAGGATTATGACTAGTGACAGAACTGGCGGTTTAAATTTAAAGAGATAATAAGTGAAAAAAATGTATATTATATGATTATGTGTGTATGAGGATAAGTAAGATAACGAAAAAGTCACTTTCCGTTCGGTTAAATTATCGATACCAGATTCGACGCCGTCAATCCACATTAGATCTGCCATCAATTTCCATCAAGTTCTGAATAATATGCGGCAATAACATCATTGTGTTATGTGTACATATATTATGAAAAGGTATATAATAATGATAAGAAAAGTCATAATATCTATTTTGTATTATTTTCAAATGCATACACATACAAAAATCGGTTTTTGCCTCATATATACACACTCGTGAAACGCTTTTGCAGTCCCCGCCAAACACATTTTTTTCTTATTATAGCCTGAACTAAACACTCCTCATTCCTATTATAACCTCATCCAAACTCATACTATTTCTGGAGCAGCCTAAACCAAACAAACCTTATGCTGCACTAGCCTAATTCGAATACACTTTATTTTTGTAGTTACGTGATCCAAAAACATCATGTTACTTCAATAACTTGGGCTGGTCCAAACACACTTATCCAAATGTACCTCATAAATCTATAGCAGCCTAATCCAAACACACCCTAATCTTATTTCCGCAGAATCCAACTTTAATCACAAAAATACAGTTGGGGTAATATATGTAGTAAAATATGTCACACTCAGCGACTTAAATTCCTAAATGTCGTCACACGCCTTACGTAAAAACTTAAAGCACGCTTATCCCCTATAGTTTTAAATTGTCAGTTGACCAGGAACTTGCTTTAACAATAATGAAATATACGATCTTAAAACGACACAATGCCAAACACCCCATCTAAAGATAGATACTAAAGCTTACCTTCTCGATGTTCTACCTGATTGCATACTTGCACGCACGTCGACATATCTCAGTAATATCAGCCCCACTAAAGTCGTATGTATATTTGGCTAGTGCTCTCAAATCAATATCCTTTGAAACCGGAGATTTCCTCATTGATGCCTTAAAGATTTGGTGATGTCAGTCTTTACCTGATAATGGGATATGAAATAGTTGATCAAGACACCCTGCAGAGCAGGCTCAATGATATCTAGTCTATTGGTGGTTCCAATAATGAAAACCGTCTTTTTGGCATACATTCCATTATATTTTGGTCAACAATTGATTTAGAGTTTTTCTTGTGGGATTTGTTCAAACTTACCTTCATTATCAGAAAATCCTTTAAATTTTGATATTTAAACTACAATTTTAATATAATTTTGATAAACTATATCATCTCCAACTAAGTCAAATTATAAAAATCCGTATTTTACATACCTTAATTTCTTAAAAACAAAATCATCCCCAAATCATAATTCTTATCACATTACATAGCTTAATTGCTTAAAAACAAAATCATCCCAAATCATAATTCTTATAACATTCATTAAAAATCAAGACTTAAATGAATATAATGATTCAACATAAAAAATCGAAACGCACCTGGTTATTATCACTGAATTCGTATATTCGTTTTTAGGTTTATGATAACACACCAAACAAAATATTGATTTAATCAATATTTTTCCTCTTCCTCCGTGCGCCCACTTCGCGCACTCATTGTGATTGTAGGCAGATTGATTTGTTGGTTTTGTTATAATCCCCTAGATCCTTGAATAGACATTTTTTTTTGTTAGCGGGAAAATAATTTAGGTTTTTGGGTTAAGGGGAATATCGAAATTTTGAGGAAAACGGGGTGGAAGGGAATTTATATGTTTTTTACGCACTTTTTTTAAGGCTATCACACACGACTTGTATCATGGATACTAATAGGAACTTAACGAGTATGGCAAAAAAAAGTTTGATTCAGAGGGAAAAGAAGAGGAAAAAATTGGAACAGAAATATCATTTGATTCGACGATCCTCAAAAGAAGAAATAAGAAAAGTTCGATCGTTGAGTGACAAATGGGAAATTTATGGAAAGTTGCAATCCCACCGCGGAATAGTGCACCTACACGCCTTCATCGACGTTGTTTTTCAACCGGAAGGCCAAGAGCTAACTATCGAGACTTTGGACTATCCGGACACATACTTCGTGAAATGGTTCATGCATGTTTGTTGCCAGGGGCAACAAGATCGAGTTGGTAAGGATTAAAATATATCTTTATTTCATTTCTATGATTGATGATCATAGACGGCCCCTTTACCATTCTGTATAAATAGACTATTCTATTTGTACAGATATGGTAGAAGGGCCCATTCAATCCTTGCGTATCTATTAGTTTTCAGTTCTTCTCTTCGGCGCGGGGTAGAGCAGTTTGGTAGCTCGCAAGGCTCATAACCTTGAGGTCACATGTTCAAATCCTATCTCCCAATACTTTTTGTCAAAAAAAAATTGTTGTTTTACTCTAGTAATTAGTAATTATTTTCCTTTTGGGGTAGAAGGAAAAAAGGGGAAGTGTAAACAACTGGGTATATCATTTTTTACTAACGTAATTTAGTGATAAACAGCTGGGTATATCATTTGGATTGAAAAATTATATTATGGCCATAAACTGGATGGGTTCAAGATAAACTCCTTGTTTTACTCAAGTATCTTAACCGTCATTTGATGATGTCTAAAACAAACAAGCACCTTCCTAAATGACTCAAGTATATGTTAGTCAATACACATATCACAAGTTGAGCTAAAAAATTTGATTCAAACCTCAAAACCAACAAAAATCATAACTGGAGGTAACACCAATCGAGGTATAATACCAAGGATTGTAAGAAACGATGAGGCACGAGCATCAGCAGCTTGTTTCTCAAGGCCTAGAGAACAAACAAAAATCAATGTAATGATCACAACATAACTAATATGAGGAACCTTACCTTGTCGAGTACATGGTTGACATGGTGGAGAAAGAAGCCACACATTAGCTTTGTAATAATCAAGATCAGCAACCATGTATTCACCACCTCCAAAATAACTATCTGAACAATATTTCTTTAAATTGCTTGGAAATTAGTCAGAAATGAGTCGGAGAAGCTTCGTTTTAAATTAACAGCAACAGTTCTTGTTAATCTGATGGAAAAGCGTCGGAAATTAGCGACGGAAGACTATCTGTTAGAAAATCCGTCGGTGTAAGTCAAATTTCTAGTAGTGCATGATCATGTAATTGTTTTTGGAATGCAATGGATTAGCTTTTGAAGTTCCCTATTTAAACTTGTCTACTTTTCTGTAAAATTCCTTTTGGAATGCTATGGATTGTGCTTTTCGAGTGTTATGAATTGGCGTCCAAAATGGAAGGCTATGCGGCTCCTAGTTTGCTACTTTGCTAGTTGCTAAATTGCTTTTGTGAAAAATGAAAACTGGAACTATTTTTCTACTGTAAAACTGGAGGTTAAGTTGTATGTTGTGGTATACTATTTGCTAGAAAATCCGCGAAAAACGCTATATAGGCCCAAGAAAAATTATCCAAACTGAAGTACCAAATTTAGGGATGTTCATCAGTTAGGTTATCACGTATTAATTTGTATTTCTTAAAAATAGTTCATGTAATAAAGAAAAATAGCTTCCATTATATATGTAGTATGGATAATTCAAATCAGATAAGTAATGTCATTTTCCTTTTGTGGGCTTGTGCTACCTATGTAAAGTTTTGAAAGTGTTTTATCTTTTAATTCAACCATTCTACTTGATACAATCACGTAGTCATCCTTAAAATTGAAATATCCATTGTAGTTCAGTAGCATTTAGAACTTAACATTTGTTAAGATATTTCTACATGAATGTCTATGATGAGACTAAATTGTAAGAATAAAGTATGTCCCTAGAATGCAGTATAGCCCACCAGTGTTGTTATCACATGACATTGGTTTAGAAAATGTTTTTTGAAAACTTGCATTTCAAAGCGAAGAAGAGGTTGGATGGCGAGTTGAGTGGTTGGAATTTGTTGAAGGTGGAAAAGATATTGCTAATGTTGGGGCATGTGAATTAATGTTCTACAACTACCAAACAAGTTATTGTGCATTTTAATGGTGTAGATGTTGGACAAGATCGTGAGGAAGTCGAACCGGTCAATAATGAATTTAGTGCTGATTTTAATATATACAACGTTTGTTATGTTTAGTCTTCATAGTAGCTTCGAATAAGTCTAGGGGTCTTAGTGTTAAGTCAAGTTGTTATTAGTCGAATAGGATTATAATAAGGGTCCATTTGTGTTTGCTTGAGTCCCAAGCTACACGTTTGTCCTTTATTTGTATTCATAGCCGACTAGGACATTGTGTCCTTGTTTGAGTCGGTTACCTCCCCCTTATCTCTATAAAAGGAGGTGAGGAGGGAAGAGATTCAGTACGCATTCTTTCAATTACTAATCTAAACGTCGATTAGGGATATTACCTTGTTTGTGCTCGTTCTTTTCTTTCTTTTCTATCGATCCATAAGTTGTTGTGGTGTGTGTTCATCTTCACGATCGAGTTATTCGTGCTAGATTACGAGGGTTGTAGGTTGTCAAATCCTACAAGTGGTATCAAGAGCTCGGGTTCGCGAGGTGTCTGGTTATCTAGGATCGATCAAGAAAGTCTTCTTGGGTGATTCGTTTGTTTTGGAAGGAGCAGATTCATTTTCTATTTGGGCTACCAAATTCAGTGACAACAAGAAGGAGCAGCAACTATTGTAGATTGAAAAGGGTTTCTTGTTTTTTAGGTCGACAAGGTTCTGGTGGTTTCTGCCATTGTTTTACATTGTCGAAGTTATTAAGGATAAAGAAGAAAGAGCAGGTGGTTGGGTTTTATTAAAAAGTCAACTACATCAATAATAAGCACTTACAAAGGGTTTTGTTTTAATTAGTTCTAGTATTGGGCCAAGAAGAATATATTGGGCCAAGCTTTAAATATAGATTTAGAAAATATATTAGGCTGATTATCATTTTTGTTTTTTTATAAAACAAAAGGTTATTACTTTTAGTGTTTGCACAAGAGACTTTGTTGTTTTGTGATTGTGAGGGTTTATCACAAGGTTTAGCAAATCAACAAAGGGTTAAAGAATGACAGGAGCCAAGTTTGACATCGAAAAATTCAATGGAACTGGTGATTTCATGTTATGGAGGATCAAAATGCATGCTTTATTAATCCAACATGGATGTGAAGCAGCTCTTGAGGTTTTACCCGCGGATATGGAAGCTGAAGCGAAAGCTGAGCTAAACAAGAAAGCTCATAGTGCCATGATTTTGTATTTAGGTAACAAGGTTTTGAGAGAGGTTACCGGGGAGACGACTGCAAGGAGTGTTTGGACCAAGCTTGAGACTTTGTACATGACAAAGTCCTTGGCCAACAAGTTATACCTGAAGAAGAAGTTGTATACATTCTACATGACGGCTGGACGAAAGATTTCTGAGCATATAGATGAGTTCAACAAAATTGTTCTTGATTTAGCAAATATTGAGGTAAAATTCGAGGATGAAGATCTTGCTTTATTATTACTCACTTCTTTATCAGCATCATACGAACACTTTGTGGATACCTTGCTCTATGTACGGGAAGCTTTGACTTTCAAGGACGTGATGGCCACACTAAATTCAAAGGAAATCAAAGAAAGGTCTAAGGCGAAGGGGGATGATGGTGAAGGGTTATATGTGAGGGGAAGAACTGATCATAAGGATTCACGCCAGTCAAGGGGAAAGTCAAGATCGAAGTCTCAAGGTGGAAGACTCAAGTGCTATATTTGCCAATCTGAGGATCACGTGAAGAGAAACTGAATAATCGCAAGAAGTCAACAGGTTACGTCAAGAAAGAGGATCAGCCAAGCTCTAGTGGTTCGATTTATGATGATTTTGAGGTGATGACAGTGATGAGTGCAGAGGCTCTGCTTGATTTAATCATGGATTCAGGATGTTCATACCACATGACACCCAGGTTAGATATATTGTTTGATTTTCTGGAATGCGATGGGGGCAGTGTATTGTTGGGTGACAACAGGGAGTGTAAGATCAGAGGTATTGGTAAGGTGAGGGTATAACTGAGAGATGGGTCAAGTTTTGTGTTAAACAATGTCAGGCATATTCCTGAATTGAAAAGAAACTTGATATGGCTGGGAACTCTTGAAAAAGAGGGATATACCGTAAAATTGCAGTCGGGCAAAGTCAAGGTGATTAATGGTTCTAGGGTTGTTTTATCTGGAACACGAAGGGATAATTACATATACTCTTTGGATTGACGTGCAGTGGCGGGTGAGCTTAATGCTAGTGTTGAAGAAAAAGACAGTCTTGCACAGGTTTGGCATAAAAGACTAGGACATATCGGCTAGGCGGGACTACAGGTGCTGGAAAAGCATGGTCTGTTTGGCAAGAAGAGTCTAGGTAAGCTCGATTTTTGCGAGAATTATGTTCTAGGAAAGTCACATCGAGTCAGTTTCAGTGTAAGAAGGCACACTACTCAGGGAGTGATAAACTATGTTCATTCTGACTTATGGGGTCCGTCTTAGGTGGAATCATTGGGAGGTAAAAGGTATTTTTTTATCTATTGTTGATGATTATTCCAGGAGGGTATGGGTTTATATTCTCAGGTTCAAACACGAAGCATTTGGAAAGTTCAAAGAGTGGAAGCAATTAGTAGAGAATCAAACTGGGAGGACAGTTAAGAAGCTGAGGACAGGTAATGGTCTTGAGTTCTGTAATAGGGAGTTTGAGCAGTTATGCATTGAGAATGGGATTGCTAGACATTTGACAGTTTCTAGGACGCCGCAGTAGAATGGGTTAGCAGAACGTATGAACGGAATTCTCATGGATAAGGTACGTTGCTTATTAATTCAGTATGGATTGCCAAAAACCTTCTGGGCGGAAGCGACATGTACGGCCGCATATCTTATCAATAGGTCACCAACGACAGCGATTGAGAAAAAGACACCTATGGAGATGTGTTCAGGACATCCAAGTGACTATGGGATGTTGAGGATTTTCGGTTGTGTCGCATATTTACACGTTAAACAAGGTAAGCTCAAGCCGAGAGCGCTAAAATGCGTTCTTTTGGGGTATCCTGAGGGTGTGAAGGGGTACAGACTATATAGTCTTGATGGTGAATCACCTAAAATAGTCACTAGCAGGAACGTGGTCTTGAATGAAAGTGTCATGTACAAAGACATGTTGAAGGCTTCTGGTGCAGGTAATGATAAGTCTGTTGATTAATTACAGGTTGAGGTAAAACTACAAAGGTTAAATAATCATACGCTTGAGGAAGATCAGACAGATCAGGAAGATGGTGATGATGAAGATGCAGGGGATCAAAAAACTGACCAGACACTGGATCTCAGAGATTATCAGTTGACTCAGGATAGAGAGCCAAGGACAAGAAAAAAACCTTTAAAGTTTCAAGATGAGAGTAATATGGCTGCTTACATGTTTGTTGCAGCAGAGGAAGAAGATACTCATGAACCATTAACATACCAAGAGTCAGCTGCTTGTGAAGATAGTTCTAAGTGGAAAACTGCTATGGAAGAAGAGATGGATTCTCTGAGGAAGAACAAGACCTAGGAATTAGTAGATCCTCCAGCTGGGCAAAAGCTGGTGAGTTCCAAATGGTTGTTCAAGACAAAGGAGGGGATTAAAGGTGTTCAAAAGCCTAGGTACAAGACAAGGTTGGTGGCTCGTGGATTCACATAAAGGGTAGGTATTGATTACAATGAAGTATTTTCTCTGGTAGTTCGACACACATTTATTTGGGTTATACTTGCATTAACTGCGTGTAAAGATTATGAGCTAGAGGTGAAGTAAAGACGGCATTTTTACATGGAAATCTTGAAGAAGTGATCTACATGAGGTAGCCACCGGGATATGAACAAGGTAACAAGGTATGTTTGTTAAAGAAATCTCTTTATGATTTGAAGCAGTTACTTAGGCAATGGTATAGAAGGTTCGATAAGTACATGCTGAGCAATGGGTTCAAGCATAGCAGTTACGACAGCTGCGTATATTATAGGAGTTAGCACTAGGTGAGTATATCTATCTATTATTATATGTAGATGCTATGCTGATTGCTAGTAAGAGCAAGGCTGAGATTGGGTCTACCAAGTCTTTGCTTAAAAAGGAGTTCGACATGAAGGAGCTCGGGGAAGCAAAGAAGATATTGGTATGGAGATCGTCAGGGATCAGAGTCGCAAGATCATAAGTGTGTCACAATCCGGGTACGTTTCTAAGATGTTGAATAATTTTAGAATAGACCATGGGAAATCGGTTCATATGTCATTGGGTAGGCACGTCAAGCTGTCATTATGCCCGGTTAGGGATTGTGATGTCGAAAGGATGAGTAAGGTGTCGTATGCAAATGTAATTGGGAGCTTAATGTACTTGATGGTGTGCACAAGGCCAGACATAGCGTATGCGGTAAGTGTAGTTAGCAGATATTTGGCGAATCTAGGTAAAAATCATTGGGAAGCAGTGAAGTGGATTTTGAAATATTTGTGGGGCACTTCAAACGTGGGATTGATGTATGGGACATATCATGGCAACCATGTGGACGTAACAGGTTTTGTTGATTCAGACTACACTAAGGATCCGGATAAAGGTAGGTCTATCACTGGTTATGCATTTTTAGTAAATGGATGTGTTGTAAGCTAGAAGGCAACGCTACAACACGTGGTGGCTCTTTCAACTACAGAGGTGGAGTATATGGCCCTTACGAAGGCTGTGAATGAAGCTATTTGGCTAAGGGGACTCTGGGAAGAGTTAGGCATGGATCTTAACACTGTGGTAGTTAATTGTGATAATTAATGCGCGATTTACTTATCTCGGAATCATGTTTTTCATGAGAGGACTAAGCACATCAATGTGCGTTATTACTTTATCAGAGAAGTCTTAGAAGCAAAGACGGTTAAAGTTCTGAAGGTGGGTACTGAACACAATGCTGCAAATGCCTTGACGAAGGTGGTACCTAGACTGAAGTTACAACATTGCTTGGAGTTGTTGAGTGTCGGTGTAGGCTAATATGAAGCCTAAGGTGAAAATTGTTATGTTTAGTCTTCATAGTAGCTTCAAATAAGTCTAGGGGTCTTAGTGTTATGTCAAGTTGTTATTAGTATAATAGAATTAGAATAAGGGTCGGTTTGTGTTTGCTTGAGTCCCAAGCTACAAGTTTTTCCTTTATGTGGAAACCGTAAACGGGGGGTGAATACGTTTCCCTTTAAAAACATTAAATCATTTGTATCAATTACCTGATCAAGTTTGACGCAATATGAGAAGTGTCGATAATAGGTTAACAATAGCTAACTCATATTCTAACAATATAACCACACATATAATATTTAGTACAAATAACTACACAACCTTAACTAACAATATTTACACAACCATTCACAGAATCATAAGCACAATGCAAGTATAAAAGTAAAGCGGTAAATGTAAAGAGATAAGTAAAGAGAAAGGTAAAATAGAATGCAAACCGACATGGTGATTTATAGTGGTTCGGTCACAAAGCTCCTCTTCGCCCTACTCCACTCCTCGAGTATCCAACTCGAGAGTTACTTCACTAATCAACAAGCTCCCTTTCGGCGGAGAAAACCTTATACCAATGCTTACATTATTTTCTGATACTAAGCTAGATGTCGAGTTCTTCTTCGGGTACAACCAAACCCGTTATGTTTTATGGCCCAACATAACAAACCTTGTGTTTTATGGCCTAAACACATAAACCATGTCGCTTACATTATTTTCTGGCACTAAGCTAAATTTCAAGTCCCAATCTTAGCTAGAACTAAACTACCACTTCACCAATATATTTTAAGGCCTATAATACTAACCAACCCACAATCAACCCATCCAAATATATACATCATTTGGATCTACACACTACTAAAGATTGAAATACATGGACTCGATCTATATGTAACAAATGTTACAAATGGACTAACTAAACTACATAACTTCAGATCTTGAAGATGACTGAAGTTCTTCTCTTGCACTTGAGGAAAGGAGGAATGGATAGAAGATTTGATCACATTTAAACAAGATTAACCAAGTTGAATGATCAAAGATTTAGAGAGATTTAGTGAGATCTAGAGAGAGAAAAAACTAAAAGAAAATCGTGCATAAGGGTTGTGAAAATAGTTGGAGGTGACCCACTATTTATAGGAGCTGAAAAACAGCCCGTCAGAAAAAGGCGGTCCTAGATATATTAGGGGGCCACCGATATTTAAGGGGGCCGCCGGCCTATTTAAGGGACCGCCCTAACAGACGCTCCTATTTTTGTCTTTTTGTGGGGACAAACTTGTCTGGTAAAAGTTTAACATGTTTTGGGGGGAAAAGAACCAGATTTTGAATTTTGAAATAATTACCACATAAAACATTTCTTTATAATTCAAAAATAATTTGTCTAATTAAGTTTTGAAAAAATTATTTTGTTTCATTTATAAAAATGTAAAGTTTAAGACAAAATTTATTTCTTTGATCATCCTACAAGTTTAATGCTTGTTTGTACATACCGTATGTGATTTACGTCGGGTGTAAACCATTGTCCGTCTTGATGCATACTTGAGACGTCGAGAGATGTTGATGCATGTATGCATTGATGATTTGTGATTACGAGTAACTTGCGCACTTTACGTTACGTATTACAAGTCACATGTTTTTCATCACCAAAACATAAAGAGATCATATAGATTAAATATCGTAATATTTGCACTAACAATCTCTCCCTTTTTGATGATGACTAACTATATAAACTATAACACACAGTAAAGTTTAAAAATTGCTCATTTACACTCCCTTCTCCCCTTTTTGTCAAAGCAAAAAGGCATAATTGGATTATGACTAGAGCATAAAATGTTGATAAGAATACATGAGAAGAGAGTACGTGCTTCGGGTATATGTGTTGGAGGAATGAGAAGAGGATAGGTGATTCGAGTATATAGGTTTGAGGTATGAGGAGAAGATATGAGAAATAAAGATGAAGGTGATTGTGTGTTCCTTGGTTAGTTTAGAAAAGGTCATGAGAGATGAGAAGTAGGCAAGAGAAGAAGGTAGGTACTTCGAGTGTATAGGATGAAGGAATGAGGAAAAGGTAGGTGATCCAAGTATATTGGTTAGAGGAATGAGAAGACAACATGAGAAATAAGGTTGAGGTGGTTTTGTGTTTCTTAAGGTTGAGGGTGATTTTGAAGTGGAAGAGGTGAAGTATTTGGAGTATGAACGGGCCATTTATTGTATTTACAATCCCCTGTCCTATCTTCCTATAAAGGTGAGCTTGCATCATCCCAGTGAAGTCTTCTATCATCATGGTTTAACCAACTCTATGTTATTTACCCACGTATCTTCGAGCTCCCCTTTGCTCATTGCATCCCCATGATAATTACATTCCATGTATATTGACTCTAACAGATCCGTTGATAAAATAAATTACCATCGATGCTCAAGAAGTTCGATGAATTCAATTTAAATGAGTAGGACACTTGTAAGTGCTCCCTCTTATTTGGGGTACCAAGGAATCAAGATATGGATGTGTGGTACAAAATAAAGTTAGTAGCCAAGTGCATACATACATACACACAACATATAGCAAAACATTAGCGGAGAACTAGACATGCACTTCTAGGTTTTATTAATCTAAAGTATGACACTTTGAAAGAGAGTTAAAAGCTAGATACATGCAATCATTATTTTAAAATCAATAATCTAAATGATATAATTAAAAGACTCAAGACATATGTTTAAGGATAAAGATTAGACCGACTTTTAATAAACGAGAATGGGATTCATTTATTGATTGACACAAAAATATTATGAAAATGACCTTTTAAAAGTAGACGAATGAAACTTAATATCTTGGAGAAATATGTCAAAGAATATATACTTTAAAGGGATAAAAATAAAAATAAGACAAGGATGGAGATGATGTGCTCTTGGATGTGAATGAAAATGATTCCATAGAGCCGAGAAGTGGGAAAAGATGCACGATACTAAATAAGGAACATGTTGACAAGAGGTTGATAGAAAAGATTGATATATCATTTGCACTAACAATTGATGTGCATATGATCCTATCTAGACAAAGGTGGATGATTAGGAATTCAAAGGTTTGTTTGGTGTTTTGTTGGTTGACAATGTTGAGGAACAAAGTGGGATGTGAAATGAGGTGGTAGTTCTTTCATGGTGGAAGAATAATGAGAGTCTTAACAATGTGGTGACTCAATAACACATGAAGATTGAATATTTTCTTTATGTTCTACACTTTCTAGAAATTGGAAAGTTTAGTGAAGGAGTGACATTTGCATTTCGCAAATTACTTAAATATTTCGGATGAAATAATTAAGTTGTCAAGGGATATAGGAGGAATTATAATAGTAACAAGACTATTAGAAGAAAGAAGAAATGTTTAGAAGTGAGAAGAAATGTTAGAGATGAGGAGACTTATTTGAAGTGAATCGACTTATTAGAAGAGAGAAGAAACATTTAGGAATGAGAAGAATCATCTTTAGAAGAGAAGAGACTATAAGAATTGAGATAAGACGTATGCGAGATGTGAGTCCCAAGGTTTGTATGTGAGAGGATTTATGAGTATGGAGATTGTAAGGAAGTTGTTTGAGAATAAGACGCATTTCATTATGAAATTCACTTGACTATTGACACCATAATCAATGATGCCTATGAGAATTGGGATATGAGGATGACCCATTGATCTTTAGAGAGATATTGGGCATAGGTTTGGGTGTAGAGTAGACGTCAACTCTTAGCAAAAGAGAGGAAGTGTTTGGTTATGGATTTAGAAAAGAGTAAATGGTATTACAAGCTAATGTTGGCGGTCCCAAATATATCTGGGGGCCGCCGAACCGCCAACAGGAGGGATGTTTAGGGAAATTGACAAATTTTTCGAAAAGAGTGACATTTTAATTTGCATTTCGCTAATTAAAAATACTTAAAGTACTTTGGATGAAGTAGTTAAGTTGTCACGACACGGAATGGAACACGGACTAGAATCGAAACTAAAAGAAAAGAAGAGAACGATTTATGGAATGTGTTCCATCATTCCTAAACCTTGACGAAGATAATTTAACGACTCACGCTTGAGGGGTAAAGAAAGAATGTCGACGATGTTATCTTCAGACGCAACCTTTTCGATAGAGATGTTTCCTTTTGGACATTGTCCCGAAGGAAATGGTAACGTATCTTCGGTGCGTTTTGTACGTGAAAATAATAATAATAATAATAATAATAAAGAAAATAAACGAAGATAGAGACGACGAGCTTGACAATGTCAAGACGGATGGTTGTTAGCGTACGATAAATTGTACTCAAAAAGTTATGTAGCTCTTCTTGAGCATTGTGAATGTTCATAGAACAATCACATAACGAGGTATACGGTTGTCTTAAAGGTGGTAGCAGAAATAGTGGAGGAAAGAGATTAGCCATATCTATGGTTGAAGAGGCGTGGTTGAGTGAGAAGGAAGAGGTGTGATCGAAAGACAAAGTGTGTTTTCGTCGAAGAGAGATAATGTTTTCGTCGAATAAATAAAAATAAATAAAATGTTTTTGTCGAAGAGAAAGAATGTTTCTTCGAAGAGAAAAATGTTTCGTCGAAGAGAAAATGTTTTCGTCGAAGATAAAAGGAGTTGTCGTCGAAAAGAAAAGGAGAGCGTTTTAACTTAAGTAGTTACAAGGCTTGAATATGGATTTTCAGATATGACCTTTAACGTTTGCGATCGCAAGTTAAAGATAGTTGAATATTTCGGAAGAAATATTTAAGTTGTCAAACCTACTAGGAGGTGGATTAGATTTGTATCTAACCTTCCCTTGACAATAGAGTGGATCACTTAGAAAAAGGCGAGATGACGATTAAGGGAATGTGTGAGTGAAGACTCTAGGAGATATAAGATGATTTTATGACTCGCTTGACCTTTTAGATTTATGACATGGACGCAAAAATGAAATTCTAGTATGAGAAAGTATATATACCTAAATGCATAAGACATATAGATACAGGTATGCAAGTTTATCTAAGCATGCATCGACACAATAATCAACGAGATTAATGTGTAAGACTATATGACATTTAAACGTTAATGGTCATACATTAAGCTAACATAGTGTAGGTGCATAATTAACACGTAAGTCATGTAAAATGACGCATACAAAGCGTGATAATTTTAAATGCAATCATCATGTAAAACATGTTAGCATTTATTACTTAGGACCATGTGTTATTTAGATAAACTAAGAGATATTTTATCTAAATTGCTAGAAAAAGGCAAACACTTTTACAACAAACATGCATTCAATAGCTAAGCAAATAAATGTTGAGCATTAAGATAAACATGAAAGCAAATAATTGCATTACGTGGGAGCACGTTATCATCTTGAACCTTCAAAGCACATATGTGAAATGCAAGTAGTCTTGATTGACTAAGGAGGAACCTAATTTCTACTTGCTTAGTGTGCACTCCTAATGAAATACAAAGTCTATCTATGTAGACTATCATTAGGCATATTTAGAAAGAGTCATTTAATCAAATTAGAGAATGAATATGAGACTATCACTAGTGGTGCTCAATTCAGGCTAAACACGACCATTTTACGGGTTATTCCACGAACCCAACTTCACTCTTGGAAGCAATTCTTATTACGTCAAATTGAATTTCTAGTGCAATAGATTCTCCAATAGTCATTCTCATGTTAGACAAAATAGAATTCCTATATTTGCCTAATGAAGTGTAGCAAAGATAAAATTTGTATTGTCTTTTCATACAAGGCCTACTATGGCTCAACTAACATGCTTTAATTCTGGTTTGCATAATCCTAATTAAAATGTGTGGAACTCTAATATTAAATGATAGAGCAAACAAGTTGTTATAGGTTTAAGAGAGAATGAGTCATCTAGAACATAGGAGTATGCTTAAGAGTGACAATGTGTAATGCTCTATAATGAGAGTGTTTAAAGAATACACCTTTGCATGTCTTTTATGAAAGAAACCCAATTAAAGTTATTTACCTCAATAGATCTTGTGAATGTTTCTTTGTATAGATAATGATGATTTACTAAATGTTAGTTACATGTATGTTGGAAGTTTTAAGCAAGAGATTCACAAGAGAAAGATGTTTTAAATCTAATGCCATAGGGTGAATTTACCTAAACCGAAGATGAATCTAAGACGAAGGATCCATTGATTCGTGGAGGTGCCAAATTTAGGCAAGGATCATTTTCCCACTATTTGAGAGATGGTTTTGAAATTAGGTTATTAGGAGAAGCTTATATAATTTATAAGGGTTCTTGGTTTGAGATTTTAGAAATGACATCCAAGACTTGCTTATCAAGTTGGTTTACTTATGAGTTTCTAGATGGAAATTCATAAGTCGTCAATCCTACTTAGAGTGTGTTAAGTTTGCATGTATAATTTGACCATAGATAATAACACAACATTTGAACACTTTAGACTCAATGAAACATCTTCATTGCAAGTGTGAATTGCAATTCGATGACTAATCTTGTTGTCTTGTAATCGACTTCGTGATTTCATGTAATATCTGAGGATTGTTAAACATGTAGACATGGAAAGATATCTATGGTCATTTAACTGATATTTTCATGATCTAGATAAATCCTAGTCTCGATTTCATGTTCATATTCTAATTTTGTAATTAGATTGAATGATGACATTGATTATCGTTTGAATAATAATCATCTTCATATTCGAAATCCTCTTACGATCACTTATTGAAAGAAAGCGCGATAATGGTTTGTGGAATATGTTTAATTTTTCCTAATTCTAACCTTAGATGGTTAAAGGGTTCTCATTTGGTGAAGAAGAAATATTATGCTTATTTGGTAAAGTAAGAGAGAGTTTTGATGAGAAATAGTTTGAGTTTTGAGTTGTGCTTTTGAATTGTTTGAACAAAGTTACATATGTTGTGCATTTGCTCATGTTTGGCTTTTCGGAAACAACGACTTTACCAATTGCATTGAAAGGTAAATTACTTGAGCATTTTGGATGAAACATTCAAGTCTTCAATCCTACTTCATTGTGTATTTTATGCATATATTTGCCAAATATTTGGAACACAACTATTGGACAAGTAGACTCAATATGACATCATCTACACAAGTATGAGTTATGATCTGATGCATATTCTTATCGTCTTGGAAAGGAATGTCATTCTTTTCATATCAATCAAGTATGATTGAGTATGTAGGTTTAAGATAATATCTCTTGTTATATTTTGATATAATCTTAAAGCTAGACAAATAAGAATTTGATTTCTTGTCCATACTCGAAAACTTGTCAATTAGATTCGATCATAATATCAATCATAATTTGAATAATGAATCGATATATATTCAAAATCTTTCTTGATCCTCACGAACACCCTTTTTTAGAAGAAAACAAATAAAGATTTTCATAGTATGTTCCATTAATCCTAAGACTAGTTGTAAGGTGAAGTTGATGAATAATGACAAGTTAATTTCTTACTTTAAGATTGTCATATATTTTGGTTGTGCGAAAAACTATTTGTTGATATGTATAGCATGCATAGTTTTTGACATTTTATGAGTATATAAATGATTTTCTTATCCATTTTTATACAACACACATCTTTTGTAAAATATTATACATTTATAAAAAGAATATAATTATGTGTGTGTGTGTTAGAACAATGCAAGCACAAGCAAAGTTTAAAAATACATTTTTTACTTAATTACCAATGTATTAATACAATCTTTTATTTTGTTTAACCAACCCAAGGTCAAACAACGCAAGATGATGAAAAGATTTAGACATTTTGTTGGAAGAGAGTTAATGTGTTGGAAATATTTTAGTGACGGGTTTTAACATATGATCTTAGGACATTATTTTTCCACACACTTGACAAACTATTGAACTCTCAATCCTAAATGGGTTACTACACTCAAAATGATCTACAAGATGTTTATGTAACACTTGTAAATATAGTGATCTATGCCTATATGCAATGCACAAATAATTTTGCAACTTAACGCAAGAAATCTAGCGTAATTCCTATTAGGCATAATCTGAAAAACTAGTAACATACAGATAGCATACATGGCACATGTGTTTAGATATATGATTAGCTCAATTACAAATAGTAATGATTACTTATTAATATCTATTAACCAAGTTGAAACAAAAGTAAACACACATAATCATCTAGCATACACATAAGGATATTCGTCGTTGTTTTGTGTATTAGATATAACGATGTATACTTAGCTTGATTTGATTTGAAAATAAAATAGTTCCTCCCCATTTCAAAAATTAATTAAGATCAATATTTTGAAAGGACAAATACACTATTTTTCAAAGATATATCAATTAGAAATGCCCGACTCAAAGGAAAATGTAAAATACAAGTTTTACGTTAAAACGGAACTCAAAGTTTTGACAACGATGTAGTATTTTGCATTTATGACTTATTTAAGTTTAGAATGAAGGCTCCAGAGTTTTTTTTAAATGAAAGTAAACTCAATTATCTTTGAAATGACAGGTGGCACGACTTCTACGGACTTACAGTTGATTTTATATGATTTTTTAAAGTTTGCCAAATTCTGCTGAAACAGACAGATGTCCCCCATAAAGGTGACAGCCCCCAGATATATTAGGGGACCACCCGAACATTTAGGGGACCACCACCAGGGACCCAAAAACATGGTTTTTGTATAAAATCATTTGGTAACTTAATGTAGGGACGTAGGACCTCAGAAAGTTGTTCCAGCACATAAAACACGTGTTTTAGACATCATTTTTACTCCTAGGACTTACAAAGACGTATTTTACACTTCTAAGCTTTTTGAGAATATTTTTAGTCAAGCTAGTATACAAGGTATATTTAACAACAAAACTAATACGAATCAAGCAACAAACACTTTTAATATTTAATCCCATTCATGGGTAATTTGATACATGGAACATACTCTATTTTAAAAACCATTTATTTTGAAAACTAGCGCGACGTGAATCTGATACCAATTGTGGAAACCGTAGAGGGGGGTGAATACATTTCCCTTTAAAAACATTAAATCATTTGTATCAATTACCCGATCAAGTTTGACGCAATATGAGAAGTGTCGATATTAGGTTAGCAATAGCTAACTCATATTCTAACAATATAACCATACATATAATATTTAGTACAAAGAACTACACAACCTTAACTAACAATATTTACACAACCATTCACACAATCATAAGCATAATGCAAGTATAAAAGTAAAGCAGTAAATGTAAAGAGATAAGTAAAGCGAAAGGTAAAATAGAATGCAAACCGACACGGTGATTTATAGTGGTTCGGTCACGAAGCTCCTCTTCGCCCTACTCCACTCCTCGAGTATCCAACTCGAGAGTTACTTCACTAATCAACAAGCTCCCTTTCGGCGGAGAAAACCTTATACCAATGCTTACATTATTTTTCGACACTAAGCTAGATGTCGAGTTCTTCTTCGGGTACAACCAAACCCGTTATGTTTTATGGCCCAACATAACAAACCTTGTGTTTTATGGCCTAAACACATAAACCACGTCGCTTATATTATTTTTCGACACTAAGCTAAATGTCGAGTCCTGATCTTAGCTAGAACCAATCTACCACTTCACCAATGTATTTTAAGGCCTATAATACTAACCAACCCACAATCAACCCATCCAAATGTATACATCATTTGGATCTACACACTACTAAAGATTGAAAGACATGGACTCGATTTATATGTAACAAATGTTACAAATGGACTAACTAAACTACATAACTTCGGATCTTGAAGATGACTAAAGTTCTCCTCTTGCACTTGAGGAAAGGAGGAAAGGATAGAAGATTTGATCAAATTTAAACAAGATTAACCAAGTTGAATAATCAAAGATTTAGAGAGATTAAGTGAGAACTAGAGAGAGAAAGAACTGAAAGAAAATCGTGTAAAAGGGTTGTAAAAATAGTTGGAGGTGACCCACTATTTATAGGAGCTGAAAAATAGCCTGTCAGGAAACGGCGGTTCCAAATATATTAGGGGTCCGCCGATATTTAAGAGGGCCGCCGGCCTATTTAAGGGACCGCCCCGACAAACGCGTCTGTTTTTGTCTTTTTGTGTGGGACAAACTTGTCTGGTAAAAGTTTAACATGTTTTGGGAGGAAAAGAACCAGCTTTTGAATTTTGAAATAATTACCACATAAAACATTTCTTTATAATTCAAAAATAATTTGTCTAATTAAGTTTAAAAAAAATTATTTTGTTACATTTATAAAAATGTAAAGTTTAAGACAAAACTTATTTCTTTGATCATCCTACAAGTTTAATGCTTGTTTGTACATACCTTATGTGATTTACGTCAGGTGTAAACCAATGTCCGTCTTGATGCATACTTGAGACGTCGAGAGATGTTGATGCATGTATGCATTGATGAGTTGTGTAAACAAGTAACTTCCAAACAAATGTCAGTGTTGAGTAGACCTTAGACTTATGAAAGCAAGTCGAAACATTAGAAGCAGTAGCATTGGTGATTTGGAATTACGGTAACTTGCGCACTTTATGTTCGTATTACAAGTCATATGTTTGTCATCACCAAAACATAAAGAGATCGTATAGATTAAATATCATAATATTTGCACTAACAACTTTATTGTCTAATGATAAGTTTTCTTACCAAAAATTTACATTACAGATCTAAAGTCATTGTTCGTGTAATCGATGACACTGGATCAACATCTTTGTTGTTGTTTGATGACATGGTCTTCATGCTGAGTGGAGAACAATGTTATAATCTCATCAACAACATGGACCAAGTTAATATGATTACTTCCCTAATGAGCTAAATATATTGGTAGGAAAAAGATTATTGTTTCACTTCCATTACACAGATGAACATATTACCAATAACAATCATGTATACCAAGTGAAAATGATGTCAGAAGATGAAGCCATGATCACCCTCTTCACGAAGGATTTCATCATAGAGGTATATCTATATCATTCACATCTTAATTATCATAATTTCTTGTGATTAATTTTTATATTTACACATTATAAATTATATTTTACTTGAAATGAATCAGTTTTATAGGATGTTGTAGATGACATGCAAACCCCTCTGTTAAGCAATACCAAATCATCCAAATTCAATACTGTTGATACCATTTCGTTCAACATTGATGAGACTCCAAAATTGGTTGACGGTTCATCTAAAGGAAATGGAAGTAATGGATGTGGTGAAGGCATCTCTAAGGCAATTAAAAGTGACTGAGGAGATTCTGGTGGTGGAAAATGTACAATCATCGACCTTGATGATTACGACGAAGAAGAGGGAAAAGTAAAAAGAGTGAAGAAGGTTGTTCAGGTAAAGGTTGAACCTAAAGATTGATTTACATTCTTCTTGTTATATCATCCTACCAGTTATCTCATTTTCAGTTTCTTTGCACTTTATGGTATTATGAGACAATATTTTATTTGGTTTTGTTTGTTCCTTTAAATTTCGTTTGATTTAAATAAGTTTGCTTTTTGGGTGTTTGTCTAGAAAAGCAAAATGACTTTGTTTTGTTTGATAAGGGTGATATACAAGTTTTTTATTTAACTTTTAGAATTATCTCTTAGATTTATTCATGCAAAATTTATAAATTTATACCCCTTTTAAGATTTACACTTTGTATTGTGAATGACACTTATTTTGTTGAAGATTCATGTTGGATAAACATGGTTGCATAAGATTTCATATTTAAAACAAAATTTTACTGTTCTGAAGTGGATTGAATAATAAACGAATGTGTCATCCAATGATTGTTTTAATGTTTGTTCATTTTATTGACATGTGAACTTATACAACCATTTTGTTGTTTTTTATCCGCTTTTAAATCAGTTACGCGTGTTCTTTAAGATTTACACTTTGTATTGTGAATGACACTTATTTTTTGCCGATTCATTACTTCAACTTTAATACTTTGTCAATGGTATTAAATATTGATCTGTATGGTAAATATAAAGCTACATTTAATTTAAACCTCTTATAAACATATCAAACCAAAAATAAATACTTGAATTTTTATTTAACATTAACAAATCAATTCTTTTTTTAACCGACAAACACTTTTATGGTTGAAGAATAAACGAATGTGTCATCCAATGATTGTTTTAATATTTTTTCATTTTATTGACATGCAAACTTATATGTAGTAACTTATAAAGAGCAAGAAAGGTCTAAAGATAAATCTTATAAAGAGCATGGACAACTCTATGTGGTTGTATCAAGAGTAAAGAGCAAGAAAGGTCTAAAGGTGTTGTATTGCGATAAAGATGGCAATTATTGCAATTACACAACCAATGTTGTTTTTAAAGAAGTCATTCATCAACTTTGAGTTTAATTATTTTTTCATTAGCCTTTTTGTAATGACTATATTTTCTTAAATACTATTTATTAGTTTTTCTATTACTATGTTATCTCATGACAAATTATACTATGTTATATTAGTTTTTTTCTTTTGTTACATCAATGTTTCACAAAATTATTTTATAAACTCTCTTGCTAATTACATTTATTTGTCAACGTTATATCAACCATCGCTTAATTTTAAAAACAACACTGAAAAACTATGTGTTGTAAATTATAACATAAAAAAATCACAAGAAGGTATCTAAATGATAGGCAATAGTTAGAACAACCAAAACCAATAATGAACAACTATCAAAATGTAAATGTTTCTTTGAACAAAATCTTTAAGCTTGCCGCCCAACGAGCGGGCCTTGAAGCTAGTTTAATATAATATTAAGTTTGTACAAAACTGGAAAGAGAATGCAACTATCTGGTCACCTAGTGACCTATAGTTTGTAGATTCAATCGGCCACATGTCACATTAAGATTGGCTATGAATATACTCCCTCCGTCCAAAAATTATTGTCCCCTGTTGACTTTTCAAGTCTTTTTCTTCCAACTTTGACCTTAAATATTTTTATTTTTATTATATAAAACATAATGGAAAGTATATGAATTGATTGGCTTTTAAATGTATTTTCATACTTATGATTTTCATCAAGTATTATATAACGCAAACAAAAATATTCAAGTTAACAATTAAAAGAAAAAGACTTGAAAAGTCAATAGGAGACAATAATTTTGGGACGGAATGAGTATTTTTTTTAGATTGGTTGGGTTGTATTGGTTAGATTGTTGATAAATGATAGAAAAGTTAAGATTGGTTGTATGTATTTGTTGTATAGGTGGAGAAATAAGAAAATAATATTTTAAAAGAGATTGTGTTGTGATAGATTGTTGATAAACATAGTCTTACTCAAGACACTATAGTGTCCCTGAAAGTGTAAAACTTATACAGTAATATCTTGAGTTAACTTTATGTAGAAAACCACAATCTAAGCAGTTTATTTATAAATCAAATCTCAATTTGATAACACTAACACAAAACTGACCTCAATTAGAATACCAAATCAACAAAATCCACCACTGCTATTTAGGTGTGGATCTATTATCTAATTGATAATAGTTCTATTACAAACTGCTGATGAAACAATAAGATCAATATGATCTCAAAGTTAAGGTTACACTTTCAAATAGAGAGTATGAACAAACAAGAAAGAGGAGAGAGAGATATATAGACCAGAGTTGTGATCTATCCGCTGTTCAAAAAGGCTTATATAGCATTGACTCTTAGGGAATCAACAAATGTCAAAACAAGCCCTCCAAGATTCACCGAGCTGTTATATCCAGCTCCAATAAATAAAAGCTACAAAACAACTTTCAACAATAACACAATTAGTCCATCAACCTTTTACCAAGCATAGGCTATATTTCAATATCCCCCTTAGTCTCAGCCTGATAAATATCAAACATCTCAAGCTTGTTAACTAAACCTTTATGTTAAACTGTGTCAAATCCTTTAGTTAGAATATCTACAATTTGATTTACAAAATCTACTTTTACAGTTTTAACAACACCATTAAAAAATTTTCTCTCACAAAATGCAATTCAATTTCAAGATGTTTTGTTCTTTCATGAAAAACAGGATTGGCAACAGTTTTAATCGCTGAGTTACTTTTTTTTGAAAAGCTAATTGCTGAGTTACTGTCACAATAAAGTGAAACCGGCAACAGATTTTCACAATGCAAATCCTTAAGAATTTCTAAAATCTATATCACTTTACTGGTTACAAAAGCAAGAGCTATATACATTACCTTTTGTAGAAGATTTAGAGAGAGTGTTTGGTTTTCTACTCTTCTAAGAAACAAGTGTATTGTTTAAATATACACAGTATCGAGTAATTGACTTTCTTGCAACAACATATTTTGCCCAGTTGATGTGCGGTTGAATGCAAACCGAAGTTTTACAACCATCCTAGGCAGTGTACCTAATCATTGTAGTGTAGTATAGGCAAGACTCGGGGAGTTATTATCGTTCTCTAGGGGAATAGTTTGGGTAGGCTCGAATCGTATGTCACTAAAGTCTAAGGATTGAGGGAAGATTATTTTTGTGTTTTTATATTTTATGAAAGCAAGTAAAATCTCGAGTTTGAAGGGGGTTTGATTAAACTAAACTACTCCTAATTCTATTCTAATTGTAAGAAAAGTAAAATTGATGGAAAACTTTTATGGTTAAACAAATGTGTTCACCTAATCACGCACTACTCCCTAGTTGTCGTCTCTTGTTTTATTACCCGTCACCCTCGTAATGGAATGTGTAAGTATTTAAATGATCAAACACCTAACTCGGAATCCACCCAAATGGCAAGGTCGCTTGAAGACTATTGCGTGGGTATCATATAACCTAGCTGCGTTTCCCTAGACGTCTTTGCTATGCAATTAAGAAGCTAATTTTCTAAAGCCTAAAGTGCACATCATTAACAAGAAGAAATAATAGAAGATAAACAATTAGGTTTCATGCAATCATAAGCAAACACAAATTAAATTTAGCCAAGCATGTTTATTGAAAGCGAAGAACAATTAATCAAACAATACATAGACATATTGAAAGATTAAAGAGATAAAGGAACTTCACTTCAATAAAACATGGAGTAATGATGAATATAATAGGGTTAGAAACCCTAAAAATTGTAAGAACCGATGCTATTAAGTATAAAATCGTTCCCCAAAGTTTTCCACAATTAAACCTAGAAAATAAGGGATGTATATATAGGAAAATAATCGTGACGTCGTCGCTTGTTAATCGTGACGTCATCAACCCGTAGAATCTTCTTTGGGCTTCTTTGAGTCAGCTACTTTGACGTCTTCACAAAAAGTCTTGACGTCGTCCCTTAAAGACTTTGACGTCGTCACAAGACATTGTGACGCCGTCTCCACGACCTATAAATCAATTCTTCATCAATATTCATATAGAGTTAAAATCTTGTCTGTTTCTTCCCAAATTTGAGTTCAAGTCACGTGTATTTCCTCCAAATGCCTCCCAAATGCTAAAATCACAAAAAAATGATTAAGCACGATAAATGAGGATATTTGCATGAAAAAGTGTATAAAATGACACCTCATCACCAGTTAACATCAGAATACGCTTTTAAAGTCATACCTGGGCTCTTGGTAATATGAATTTCGAAACTTGGAAAGCCCTTAAGATATCTCAATATCTTAAAAGTAGTTTTGAGATGAGACTTTAAAGAAGAATGCATAAACTGACTCAAACAATGAACAACATATGATATATTAGGTCTAGTATTAGTCAAGTAAATCAACTTTCCCATTAACTTTTGATAATCAGTTATATTATCAAGCAAATGATCATCAATAGTAGCTTCATTAATAATGATTAACTTAGACTGCAAAGGAGTTTCTGCAGGCTTACAAGCAAGCTTACCATATTCAGATAAAAGATCAAGAACATACTTCCTCTAATTAAGACATATACCCTTATCAATATCATTTACCTTAATTCCAGAAAAGTATTTAAGTTTTCCTAAATCCTTTATCATGAATTCAGACTTAAGAAAAGTTTTAAACTTTTCAATATCATATATACTATTATCAGTGATGATTATATCATCCACATATACAAGCAATGCAACAAAAAGACTTTTATCAGACTTAGTATACAAAGTATAATCTGATTTACTCTGACTAAAATCATTTTCAATAAGAGCAGAAATCAATTTTGCATTCCACTGTCTAGGTGCTTGTTTCAAACTATTTAATGATTTTTTAAGTCTGGATACTTTGTTATCACCAGAAGGAAAATAATGTTTTGATGGTTTCATATATACAATTTCAACAAGATCGACATACAGAAAGGCATTGTTAATATTTAGTTGAAATATAGTCCAACAATTCAGCACAACAAGATTTAACAAACACCTTATAGTAACCATTTTAACAACAGATGAAAAAGTTTTCTCAAAGTCAACACCCTCTTTTTGGTTAAAACCTTTGGCAACAAATCTAGCCTTATATCTATCAATTTCACCACTGGACTTATACTTGATTTTAAAGACCCATTTACGACCTATATCTTTTCTATCTTTAGGCAGATTAGTAATTTCCCAAGTAACATTTCTAAGTAAAGCATCCATTTCATTATTCATGGCATCAACCCAATGTTCATACTTTGAAGCTTCAAAAAACATTTTTGGCTCACTGTTCTTATTTAACTGAGTTACAAAACATAAAATTTCAGCATTTAGTTTTGTATAATTGACATTTTTTTCAAGCCCATACTTAAATTTTGAATCAACAACAAAATCATTGTACTTTCTAAGAAAAACAGACTACCTAGAAGACCTTATTAGATATTGAGCACCTTGAATAGAAGAACTTCGATTTTGATCCAAATTACTCTCAAAAACAATATTATCTTCAAGTGTGGTTACCTGCTCATTCTGTGCAGCAAAGGTGTCATCACTGCTTTGAGCATCATTCTCATTATTACCACTTGGGAAATCATCAATGTTCACACCTTCACCAGGCACAGAAGAATGGCTACTATCACTCTGTGATTTATAATCACTATCCAGGCTAGGGTCTACTCTCTCATCACATTGGGTATCTTAGAGTATTTATTATCAAATAAGTTTATATGATTTAAGTCTTGAAAAATGTTTTTAGTAGTATCAATCTTTTCAGTAACAGAATCCTTAAAAGGAAAAATAGATTCAAAGAACTTAACATCCTTTTAATAAATAAACTGATGCCTATCAAGACTATATAACGTATATCCTTTTTTAAAATTAGAATACCCCATCATAACACACTTCTCAGATCTACTACTCAGCTTATCATTATTATTGACAATAGCAGCAAAGCACAAACAACAAAAAACTCTTTGGTGAGAGATAGTAGGACATTTTTTATATATAAGCTCATAAGAAGATCTTCCATTTAGCACAAATGAAAGCAGTCTGTTAATAAGATGGGTAGTAGTTAGAATACATTCACTTCACAACCTTAAAGGAATTCCCCCTGAATTAGAACGGATCTAGCAACATTTAAAAGATGCATATGTTTCCTCTAAGCAATACCATTTTATTGTAGAGTATAGGCACACAAGGTCTGATGAATAATCCATTTATCACTACAAAATTTATTCATAATTTGATTAACAAATTATGTCCCATTATCACTTTTAAAAACTTTAATTTTCCTTTTAAATTGATTTTTAATCAAATTATTAAAAACAGTTATGTAACATGAAACTTCATCTTTAGGCTTAATTAAATATACCCAAACAGGTCTTGTGTAATCATCCACAATAGTCAAAAAATATATGTACCCTTCAGAACTAGTAACCTTATAAAGACCCTATAAGTCTAAATGCACAAGATCACCTAACACTTTTGATGTATGATCACTTAATGGAAAAGGTTCCCTAGATAGCTTAGCCCTTTGACAGATTTCACAGGAAACAGTCTGATTCTAATTTTCAATTTGTAAAGAATTTTTTAAAACATTTAAAACTAGATCTGTAGGGTGACCAAGTCTGCAGTGCCAGTCATGCTGAGACACACAACATTGGTAATTTGAACTACTCAAATTAGCTTTAATACTGTTGTGCAATACAAAACACCTTATTCGGGGGTCTTGGTTGATCAAAGAATATAAGATGAACCATTGTAGTTTCATGAGAGAAAGTAAAGAGAGGGTGAAAGAAAAATAAATGTATTATTAGGATAAGAATGAAAAATAATACTTGAACTTCCACACCCCCCATGGAGAGACATGGGGGTATTTATAGCCTAAACATAAGCTATCTATCCCATGTTTACAATAGTAGTCCCTGCGTTTAGCAGTTGATCTATAGCTAGTCTAATTCATGTGTAAGACGCCAACTTCACTAAAAAGCAAGGCTAACAATCACCCTCCAAGATGGTGTCACGCGTGAATTGGTTACAATGTTTCCTACAAGCAAAAATAAAGTAAAATGATAAGAATGAAGTGCAACATTCCTTGAAATTGTCTTCAATGACCTTGATCTACTTGAATGCTCCAGCTTTATTTCTTCAGCTTGCAGATGAACACACTGTAAAGTACTGCTGAGGATGACTTAGAAGTTTTTTCTACCGATGATCTCGGCCTAGATTAGATTTATGCTCATAAATTCTTGACATATCTTCAAAAACTTTCTTCATATACTTCTAGTCATTTTGAAGTTTATGAATTAGTTGCATGTATTAAATGACTTCATTTTCCTACACTTCTGGTCATATCGAAGTTTTCTAGAATCTGCTTTTCATTTGTCATCCTTGAAGTTCCTTTATCCGAATACTTTGGATTTGATATGAATTATGCTCTGAACTTATTGTGTAGTATCTAGTTAAGTTTTTACTCCCTCTTAACTAGTAGGCTCTTTTTTCTTCAGCTCCCTCCCAAACAGACACCATTGAGACTGATTAAGAATCAATGCAGAAATCTTCTTATGGACCTCCTTTCTCATTTAGGATACACTGATGGAAGGGATGGTATCATCAACATCGTCTCACTTAGGAAGCATTCCAGTCTTGTTTTAATTCAGCCTAAAGTACACATTTGATCCCTTTTATGAAGTTGAAACCGTAACACCAAAGTAACAAGTTGAAGCACTAATCATCTCTGCGGACTAACCTCCGACATATTTTATAAAGCCCGAACAAGTGAACTTGTTGTGCATCCTTGATATATACATTTCTCCCTCCTTGAAAGTAAAGATATGAGATGATACACCAAAGACAATTAAGTCCCGAGTGTACTCAATTTCTCCCTCTATGTAGTCGAAACGGTAACATCAAAACGGTAACATAAAAAATCAACTAAGTACCAGATGTACACATTTCTCCCTCCAGGATGATGACTAACTGAGGAATCATCCTACACATGTGTACATCATATGCCAACTGGAACTGCTTACTTAGCTTCATATACCCGTGATTGCATAAGCAATACTCTGTGAAAAGATGTTGGTACTTTCTTTACAAATCTCTCTTGATCAACCCAATCTAAATCCCCTTATCTATTCTGTAGGCTAATACTGATGACCACTAATGGAGACAGCCCGATATAACGAACCCGAGAATGAAGCAAAATCCCCGACTTGTGACTTAATCTTGTACTATCCGTGTGATGAAGAACGATGCAGAGGCAAATCTCTAAGTACCATATACCCGCACCAAAGTATACAAAAATACAATACCTTTTGAAATCTCCTCAACTACGTGAGACACTGAGTACTACAATGTAACTCCTTAAAATGATAGCTATAACCTGTGAGTACTACAATGTAACTCCTTACATCAGGTATAACTAGATACATCAAGTCTTCATCACAAACCGTATATGCCCGAACAAGTCATCTTCGTTGTAGAGAAAATCATAGACGAAATAAGTACACTCCTCGTGGAATATTACTTCAATCCCAAATAAATAACATCAGACAAGAACTCCGTAGTCATTAAAATTCAATACTAGGCATTATGAATGAAGGTGAATTTGATAAGGATCACTTTTAGTGTAATGTATTGTGTTTGTTGTGTTGTTGTTTGTGATTTTTGATGTTGTTATGATCGTTAACGGATATCGGGCTAAAAAATATACCATAATAACCACCGTCCAAGTAATAAAACCCAGTCACGTATACATTACCTGACAAGATAGTGTTTTAATTCCCGGCTCAATCCAATAATATAAACATATACCCGAAAATTAATCGTAAATGACAATCTACAAGTTAAATTTCATATATGTAGTAAATCCAAACGTCCAGCCCATTAAACACAGCATCCATAACAAATAAACTCTCGGCCCATATCATGAATTATACACGGCCCAACAATTCAAAGAACTGGACCCGACCCAAACAATATGCAAGAACTCGGCCTACACTCAAAATTTATTAACTAGCCCACTTCAACACAAATCTCAGTCCAGCTTGTGTTGAGTAAAAAATCTGGCCCAAGTTCACTAAACCTCAGCCCATCTGATTACAATACATAGTCCAATCCAAGGATTATAACCCTGTAGTGCCAAATGTCCTTTTACCCGACACAGATAGATTAGGATATATAAACCTAAAATGCCCTAATCTTTCTCAAATCACAAACCCTAAACCTATATTATAACCGCCCCCATCTTCTTTACCTGTAGTCAATACCTCCAAAACAAATACTCCCATTTAGTTTTGATTCCATCTATCAAAGTACTTATGAGAGAAGCACACAATCATCTTTCAATCAACCCATAAGTACAAGTCCACCCTTACACATCTTATCATAGTTCGAGCCTCCAACACCCTTCATCTTTTGATAATCAAACACTTAGAAAGCACAAACCCATGAGGAAGAATCAAGATATTCGGCTACATGATCCTTTGAAGGGTCTAAGGTAGGTGTCGACTTGTCTAATTAGACATGTGTTGTTTAATCGAAGCAAGGAAATACTATAACATAATTGTGGTATAAATCTTTTGAGGTCATGGTATTGATGTAACACACGAATGAAAAAAAACTGAGATCTTGATTTATCTATTTGTTTTGAGTTTAGATGGAGTTGGATGTGGGAGAGTTTTATTTTGGATTTGAATGTGAAAGGTTTGTGACGAAGGGTTCTAGGTAGATATTTGGATTTGTTGGACATTGTTGTTGAGGCTGTAATTGAAGGCTGTTGAATGTTGTTGATGTTGTTGTTTGTAGTGGTTTAACAAAGAGTCTGTCTTGATTATCTTTTTCTTTCTTTGACCTAAGACTCGTCACGGTTGACTGACTCAGTTGAGTCGACCCGGGTCAACTCGGTAAATACCGAGTTGACTCGGTTTGGGTTGTGCAAACCGCTGTCTAAAGGTTGATAAACCGCTGTCACATTCTAGTGAGCAAACCGCTGGCTATGGAATTCACTAAACCGCTGCCAAGTTTTGAATTAGGTAGACCAAGATAAGTTGTAAACCACTGCCAACCTGTATAAACTGCCACGACAAACCGCCACCTGTCACTTTGGTACTTTTGTACCCTTTCCCTAAAAAATGGATCTGGGTTTTTTCTAACTACCAAACCGCTATGAAGAACAAAACTAAGAAAAATAAGCTAGAAAACCACTAAGCTTAAAACTAAGAATAAGCTATGGAATAAGCACTAAACAACAACCCAAAATCTGATTCAGCCAAAATAAGCTTATAAAAAGAACAAAAATAAGCTGTTAACAAACAACACCACATTACACCCTTTTCTTTAGATTGGTAGTCATAATTAAACAACACTAGAAAAAGATGAAACTTTTGACAAACATCACAAAAATAAGCTAAAGCTGTGGCCTTTTATGACCAAAAACAGCCACGAAAATAGCTTAAAATGAAGCTGACATAAGCTGTAATTGTAACATTTCTCATTTTCGTGTCATTGTACGACTATGTTAATGATCACTATTTATTTTAGTCCGATACGCGTTTACTTTTAATATTTACCTTTGAGCTAAACCACGTAGACTAGAAATAATCAACGAATGTAAACGGTCACCAAATAAATTAAGGTTTACATCAAACAAGTAAGGAATAATTATTTTAAGAATAATTATTGTACTTCGCGTATTTTATTTTTATTGGTCACGTAAAAGGGTTACGTTTCGCGATAAAATACATTTAGACGCACCCCGGAAATACCTAGACATACCTAGACTCAAACCAATACCCACTTTAAAAGCCTAAACACAAAACTTAATCAAGTCTCGTGTTTATATCACTTGATAATCGAAATTGGGCAAGAAAACTTATATAAAAATCGTCCTTGGTGATTTAGTTACTAACAAATCTTACTAGTAATCCTAAATGGTACATGTACATATACTAGGTAATTAATCATGTGTCCTAATGTCCCCCTAATAAACTATAACACAATGGGTAATAACCACTTTGCTTCTCTTGCCCTCCTTGTGCCGCGAACCAACAAGAAAGAACACAAACCCAAGAGATTTGCTAGCTAAGCAAATCTTGTACATCTTCTAAGTCATTAAAACTTGTACTAAGAGTGGTTTAGCATAAAACCATGAGTAATCAACTAGAAATCCTAAAAACCGCCCCCTCTAGCTCGGTTTAGTTTGTTTATGTGACTAGGAAAGTAAACAAGGTCTAGTGCTTATAAATACACCTCCACAACCCACATAATACCTTTCCACAAATCCTTAAACTCTCTCAAAGCTTAAACTCTCTTCATTTTCCCTTATTTCATTCGGCTTATTGAATAACCGAACCATACACGGCCCACAACTCATTCTAAGGTTGTAAGGTACATTTAAGATCGAGTATAAGGGTATCAAGAGGAAACACGAGCTAAGGAATTGGGTATACAAGCTTTGGAGCTTAGGTTATATATACGTTTGGGTGTATAAGTGTCGGGTCGACGTCCCAACTCACCACCAACGAAAGCTAGGACTATTGTAAGTCGAAACTAAACTCTATCTACCTATATTCTAGGCGTTCTAACATGTTTAGTTGGAAAGGGTTTCGTTACCTTGTGTGTAACAAGGTTAACGTGGGCACAAACATGCATGGTTCGACCCATGCATGGTTTGCGTACAAGAAATGCGACATATGGCTTAACAACAAGTAAAACCTTAAAACATCGAGTTAGATGATCAACTTGGACTCAATGCGAACCAAAAACCCTTATACGCGAACATGGATAAATAACTATACGTAAACTAGGGTTGTAACCGCGACATGAAGGCATGGAAACATATTTTCGACAATAAAGAACGTGTGCATGTCGCGGGTCACGATTTCAAAATGTTAAACACATTGGATTTGTGCTAGACAATAAAATAAAACCATATAACTCACTAGTAAACCTTTCGGAC
>BQNB010030656.1:0-47752 GCA_026074375.1 Tanacetum coccineum | reverse complement strand
AAATGCAGTTGGACTTTGACGGACAGTGATTGTAGTTTTAAAATCGTTATATTCTTCACGAAGACCTGAGACAGCAAGCATACAAGATCTTTATCCTTTACAGGTTCACCGATGGCGGCGAGTGCATCGGAATATTCTTGAGCACGATTTAGATAAGCATCAGGAGTTTTATTACCGTTCATCTCTATTCTCAGAAGTTGTGTTTTGAGAGTGTATTCTCTAGATGTGGAATGAGATGCATACGTCTTTTTAAGGGACAACCAAAGATCATGAGAATTTGTACCTTGAACATGGCGAAAAGATGCTTCTGAGATTATAGAGATGATTAACATACGAACGTGGGCATCATTAGAGACCCAAATTAGATAATTAGGGCTTTCTTTTGGAACAGTGGCATCATCGATAACGGATAAGGTTTTTGATGGACACTATATTGAACCATCCACATAACCCATCAAATTGTTTGTGATGAGGAATGTTTCAATCATAGTTTTTCAATAACCATAATTTGTGGGTAAAATGGTAAAAGCGAACTTACGAGAGTTATGAGCCATTTTATCGACTGTGGTGAAAGCTGAAATCATAGCCATAGTAATATTCCTCCTTTTTTTACTGATGAACAGTAACTTCTGGTGAATAGTGACCGCTGAACAGTAAATCGGTGAATAGTACTTTTTGTTTTTTTTTCTTACGACTGCTGCTGGTGGCGGCAACGGCGAGGTGATGAGAAGTGTGGGGTTGTTGTGGCGGCTGAAAAAGTAAACGGAATTGTGCCGGAAAAAAAAGAGGGTTGTTTAGGGTTTTGGCTCTAATACCATATAAAACCTCAAAGGGTATATATTATTGTAATTGTAGTTGTGTTTTGTACATTGGATTGTATATGTATTTATACTAATACTATAGCTTACAGACTAAGCAACCTATCATAACCTAATGGGTAAGGCCCGTCTATACAATTGGGCCGGCTCATCTAATTTGTTTTAGGTTTGTTTTATTCGGGTTGGGTTTTTCCGGGTTTCGTAGGTTTTTCAGTTTATGCTTAAAACATATCAATAAGGTGGTTGAAATTTAATACGTGGTTATTATGCAACAACCCATCATATAGCAGACAAAAAGTTTAACATGCTAATTTACAACACAAATGACAAAAGAAACCCATTATATAGCTGAATGCTCAATGTAGCAAAGTTTTTTTTTCAGCAAAGGAGCTCAATGTAAAAGGTAACCCAATAAAAGAAAAGAAAGGAAAATTGTACTAGTATTCGTAAATTATATCTTTGTTAGTAGGTTGGGCTTTGGTAGAAAAGGAGTGGGCTGAGTAACAAAACTTTACATTACACTTGGGCCAGTTAAAAATACAAAGCATTTAACCTACACCTAGTGCACGCCTCATTGTCTCCTTCTTCTTCTTCAAAACTTGACACTACATTTGCTTAAAATTACCAGGAATACAATTTTTTGCATTTTTTTTTCTCAGAAAAGGTAAGTTAGATTAGGTATGCACTCAAAATTTTCATCCATTTTAGAGGGTGTGCACTCACAAATTTCCGGTGTATATTAGTGTTACTTCTGAAAAAAATCAAAAAATTTACACTACCAAGATTTTACACAGGGTATGCACGTGCATACCCGTGCTCTAAGCTAGATCCGCCCATGCATATCATCGATACATGTAGCAATAGTTTTCTAAGACTTGCAACTACGACCTCAGGTGTTCAATCATCCTTCATCACTCTTTTTGTCACTTTCAAAGCACCTATGTTACAAAAGATACATAGCATTAACTAATTAAAGATGTGTGCATCAAAGAAATTATAACAGAATGACGTGATAAAAAAATTAGCTAAATAAAAGTAGATGTTGTGAAGAATATAGCAAATCAACAATAAAAATCTTTACTTGTAATTTTGTTAAGAAGTATGATTCAAGGAAAGTGTACTTGATACAGATTTATACACATGAAGATATATTAGCACCCCACAAAACCAAAAACAAAAGCATAGTAACAAAAAAAACTATTAGCAGGAAAAAACATTCACCTTTTTTTGTTGTTGGATGAACCGTGTACATCTACCGAATCAGCAAATAACGAAAGGAAAATAATAAAAAAAAAGATCATCTAACATGATTATAAAAGATGAACCGTGTACATCTACCGTGTTCTACTTTTACTTTTGTGCTCTTCTTTTTTCCAAGCATACTGCAGGTGTTAAATCTGAACCAAGATGAAAGAGTAAATTAACAACTGGGATCAAAGAGCAACTTACAAAAATGTCTTCAAACATTATAAAAGTAAATCAAAGCCATGGCTGAAAATCTATGGTGGCTGGGGATTTATCATCTCAATAATGGGTGGAATTTTGTTGGAGAAAAAGAGAAAAGATAGATGAGTACTGCACCTGTTTCTTTTTTGGGTGTTTGTTAAGGTGAAAGTATATGTTGGCTGAGAGAGAAGAAAGAAAGTGGGTGAATGTAAGTAAGTATGGTTGGTTGGGCTAACTATTTACCGTAGAAAAATATGATAATTGAATGTAAATAGTAGCTAACTATTTACAGCTGACGTGTCAATTTTAGAAAGAGCCACAGTAATATCATGGGTTCTTTGTATAATATAGGTAGATACTGTATTATGCATATGAATGGATCAAATATGGGTCAAACAAGAGTTGTCATATTGTATACTATACTAAACATCAAAACAAAAAAGGCAACAATCTTTGTCGTTTTGATGTTGGGCTCTTTTGAGTCTGTTACCTTTGGTCCATTACGTGGTCTTTTTTTTGTGTAGTTCTTATCACAATCGATACATGTTTTCCTGAATCATCTACACTCCTACCCCAAATCATCTACATCCTCTCCTTAAAATTCCACCAGTCTCCATCGACAAAGAATGTTGCCGTTTTTGTAGTCTATAATCGTTATCCATTATCCACGCACCGGCTCATCAACTTGGTATGCTCCTCTTTAATATCTAAATAAAAAACACATATATTATATAAATAAAAAAAATTATATACGCGGATTGTTTTAGTGATTTGAATTACTTAAACTGAACTGGGTTCTCACCAAAAGTGCAAATTTTTGCATTTTTTGAAATGGGTTTTTTTCTTCAAGATTCCTAAAGTTTCAGGCTTGATAGATTCTTGAAGTGGGTTTTGGTCCAAGATTCATGAATAGAGTTCTTGAGGCTTGATTTGAAGGGTATTTGTGATGGGTTTTGGGTAAAGTGATTGACGATGATGAAATGACAAGATTCAACATCATGGTTTTAGTTTAGGGGTCAAATGAATCTGAGTGATTAGTTTAGTGTAGTTAGGTACATGTTTATCGGAAATTAAAAAGGTGTTTTTGTAGGTCTCGAGGTCGGATTTATGGTTTTATGGAATATGCTTTTTGGGCTTTTGGCTTGATAAGGTCACACTGTAAACATCAATCTTTGAGTTTAACATTTGAGATTTGTTATAGCATGTGCGGGGTGGGGGGGGGGAAAAAAAAAAAATTATGAGACTCGCGAAACGTCAAAAATAAAAATTATCAAATCTTTTCCAAATTTTTCATAATAAAATACAAAAATATTTATCAACGACAAATAAAATTTTAAATGTCGACGCTTATTCACGGAAACTCGAAAAATAATTATTACGACATCGGATACGCGATCGTCGTACGCGTCGTAAAACTCGGGTTGTTACATTCCACCCACCTTAAAGAGAGCGCCGTCCCGGTGCTCGCTCCTTCTTACTCATCTTAACGTGCTTGCGATGAGGCGATTTCTCTCATCCTCGACTGTCTTGCATGCTCGTACACAAAATTCACGCTTTATTACTTTCGCCTTAACTACTCCAAATGGAAAGTCATCAAAACAAATGGTAATTCATACCAACGAAATCAAAATCAGTCTTATCATAGGAGACAAAACACGCCACGGAAATATATCCGATATAAACAAAATCATGCCGCTCTTTAAAGAAATCTTTTAAAGACGAAAGATCGCTCCAAACTTTGCTGGTGATCATACGAAACGAAGCGCCCAACGCTTATCATAACCAATTCAAGCATTACGAACCAAATCCGAAATAATTTTTGCGGATCGGAACCGAATTTTGATTATAACTCTGCTATATGTATTTTCTAAAGATTTGTTTTTACATATTGATTGGTTTCTCTATTTTGTACATATTTTCAAATCCAAGTTTTATATGTTTTTTAAGATGTCGTATTTAGATCGACAAAAGGTGGAGGTTGTTGATAGAATATGTCGTATCAAAGCAGGGCACGAAATTGAAGAGAACGCCGTGATAAACGATTTGGTGCAAATTGTCTTTCGCCGTGCTCTCTTTGATTTCCCGTCATCCTGTGTGTACGTCTTTTGTGTCACCAACATCCGCGGTCTGAAAATGAAATATTAAAAAATGTATGCTTAGTTGTCAGATGGTTATCGACGAGAGATCCCATCCATGGGTAAGATTGCACTACCTAAATGACTAAATTATTACCATTTGTTTAAGCATGTGAATGCAGCTACAACAGCTTTTGGGTACTACTATCTTATTTGTGAAACTGAGCAAAAAATTAATCAATCACTTATTTTTTAGAAACTGGGATCTGAATTTTGATTATAACTCTCCTATATGTATTTTCTTAAGATTTATTTTTACATATTGATTGGTTTCTCTATTTTGTACATATTTTCAAATCCAAGTTTTATATGTTTTTTAAGATGTCGTATTTAGATCGACAAAAGGTGGAGGTTGTTGATAGAATATGTCGTATCAAAGCAGGGCACGAAATTGAAGAGAACGCCGTGATAAACGATTTGGTGCAAATTGGCTTTCGCCGTGCTCTCTTTGATTTCCCGTCATCCTTTGTGTACGTCTTTTGTGTCACCAGCATCCGCGGTCTGAAAATGAAATATTAAAAAAATGTATCCTTAGTTGTCAGATGGTTGTCGACGAGAGATCCCATCCATGGGTAAGATTGCACTACCTAAATGACTAAATTATTACCATTTGTTTCCGATGATGGTTTGATTTCAAACAATTTTCATATTGCTTAGCTCTGGAGCAGCTATGTGGATATAAGCCTCTGTTTTTATATATCAAATTATTCATGTAAGCCAAGTTTATGTGTTTTATATATAAGAAAATTTTTATTTGCATTGCAATTTCCTATATAGCATCTTTATTAAAATGAAAATGCTAATGAAGTAACGACTGTAAATTGTAATGTATATATAGAAAAGTGGTACCTTATCTTTTTTCTAACCATTAATGATAATTTTGTTTGTAGGTTGTCTATCAAGTTGGCAGTAAATTGTTTCCTTATCTACCCACGAAGTTACTACTGCAACTATCGATGGACAACTAAAAGTTCCGATGCTCAGCGTAGCGAGAAATTTAAGCGTGATAGTCTTTATATAGATAAGCAAGGGAAATTAACAAATGTTGTAAAACTTATCTTCTGTATGTTATGTACATATAGTTTGCGTTTCACTTATGTTCAAAATGTGCTAAATTTGAGAATATATATTGCAGTCCTCATACTTAATAGATATATCAATTGTCATTTGATCATGCAAATTGATGCAGATTCATCATTTGGAACGTATAATGATTGTTGATTTCCTGCAACTAGCATGTTTTGTTGCGTGATTAGAGTCGAATAACTTTGGAAGTGATTTCGTATATCAAATTATATTAATACCACACAAGCTGTGAACAACAGGTAACGTGTTCTTTTAATTTTCTTAGTTTTGGCTTATAGTTTTCATGACAACATACCGAATGTCGACTGCTACATACTAGACCCAAACAGAAAAAGTGTTCCCCTAATTTTAGATCTAAGAGTTTTCGTACGTCTCATCAATAGTGTCGGGTATATTTTGATTGTCAATCGATTCGAGACTGAGTTAGCTCCCGCCGCAACACGCGGGCAATATGCCAACTTGTTACCAAGAAAAAGGAATCGAGTCACATTGTTTATGTCGTCAGAATGGAACAAAATGGTGTCATATTAGTTTTCCATTAATATTTATTTAAAATGTTTAAGAATTAACATTTTAAGATACTGCAGAGCAAAAACAATCTTAGTTTTGCATAAGATCTTTGCAAGCTTAATATCTTATAAAATACCGATCTTAACCATATAATCTTAAGATCTAACTCGATCCGGTCTTATTTTTCTTGGACCACAAGCTAAAAAGACCCCAAAAATTTGAATTATGTTATATATAATTTAAACAACAACATGTTAATCTTTTTAACATTTCATAATCGTATTTCAGGACATCCATAAAACACGGGTATAACTTTGTTTTTATGATATATAATAATTTGTAGATTTGTGTAATATTACAAATACTATAAAAAATGACATCATGGTCGGATTTTAAGATCCCGACCCGACTTTATGATTTCGATCTTGTAAAGACAAAATGATCCTTAAAACAATCCTGATCTTAAAAAATTTGTCAAAATCAAATAAGTAAAAAGTCAAGAAACCCAAAATAAACACCCCCCCCGTACACATTACAATTCTGACAACATACCGCGTATGTGGTTGTGGGGTGCAAATATCAGAATTCTAACTTGACATGTGAAAAGATTCTTTATAGTGTCTGCAAAACACGAACATGCAAGACATTATATCGAGTTCAAATTGTTGACCCCAAATAAAAAATGTGGTTTAGAAACCCGTTTACACTTTAGCCAACCTAAGGTTTATCATGTGCGAGTGCAATAAGTCATTTTTTTATAATTAGAAAATGTTGTTTCGTTAGTACGCCTTTTTATTTTTAGGTTAATCTTTTTTTTTTGCAACTAGGGATATTTTTATAGGATGAATGAGAGAGAACATTTTAATAGCGACACGAGATGCTAGAAAATTATTTACTATGTGATGACGTATAGCACGTAGAGCATGATTTTAGGCCTGTACTACATAAGCCATACATGGGCTCAAGCCCAATAGAACAATCAAAAAACACAATGGATCAAAGCTAAGCCCAGGCCAAACTGGCTACGGTCCGGAGGCAGCAGGACGGATGAAAGGTTCCCAGAGGACACTTCCGCAGGCCAGCGGAAGTCCGCTAGGCAAACCCATATCCGCCAGTCACGATTGTAAGTGGACTCTTACCTGACGAGGGTCCCACTTCGGTCCATCAACAGGCCCAAGCGAAATACTAGGAAAACCTAATATTTGGCTCACTTATAAAAAGGGGTACTCAGACACCCCACAAGGTAAGATTCTCTAATCATATTTCACACACATACTCTGACATTCTCTAACAAATATGTGTACTTACTCTCACGTCAGAGTCTAATCGTGGGGTCCGTCCCCACAGTAAGACTAACGGTTTACCTTTGATTGTGCAGGGAATCAATATCATCACTTGGTTTAGTACAAGATCTCATCCATTGGCCCAGCCCAATAACCATCCAGATCCATCTTTTTAACCCGTAACATATTTTGTACTAACAAGTTGACACCATCCGTGGGACCCAGATACAACTGCGTGCTACGAAAATACTCACCATGACCAATCATGAATAATCCGCTCCTAGCCAGCCCACGTTCGTCGTGCAGAACACGGTTGGGAGAGGAAAAGAGCAAGTTTCGCAAGACCGAGGTGCGCCCGCGTCTGACGCAGCCCTCCGGGAGTATTGTGACAAAAACTACAACCAGTTGTTACCAATCATAGCCAAGAAGTTCAATAGGGAGAAAGAAAAAAAATGAAAAGCTTAGGGGAGTGAAAGCCCGACTGAACTTTGACGGATCCTCCGGGACATCACGGTACTCCTAGTCAAGGACGATGAGTACTAGGGAGCACGAAAAGAGGCACATATCTAGGCGCTCATGCAGCCCAAGACCCAGCCCTAGTGTGTTCTCAAGAATAAGACGCGAACAGTCAAGATCGCCAAAGCAAAAATTAAGAGAGAAAGAAGGGGGCGTGTTTAAAAGGTTGGGAAGCAGAGAAAGGAGTGTGTCTGCACGCTCAAATAGCCACAACCAGCGCTCCTACTCGAGATATACAAAAGCGTTCTCAGAGAGTGAGGATAGCGGAGGCGGGCATTGGAAATCAAGATCAAAGAAAAAGAAACCAAGTAGAGAGGAGGATGACTTGTCGCAGCCATGGGTATGTGAAGAAACAAATCCTTTTACACCCAGAATCTACTACTTTGATTTCCCAAAAACACGAATGCCCAGCCACATTAAGACATATGACGGGTGTGAAGATCCGAAGGATCACTTAAAAAACTTTCAGGCAGCTGCAAAAACAGAACGGTGGGCTATGCCAACCTGGTGTCACATGTTCAACTCTACGCTGATAGGAAATGCAAGAGTATGGTTCGATGACCTTCCGGCTGAATCAATATACAGTTACGATGATTTGAAAAAAGCATTCCTAGAAAACAATCTTCAGCAGAAGAAGTACATCAAAGATCCCATAGAGCTCCATAACATCAAGCAGCGGGGTGGAGAATCTACGGAAGACTTTATGAGAAGATATAAACTGGAAAGCAGAGATGTCAAGGGGGCACCTGAGTGTATGAGGATCTCTGGATTCGTGCATGGAATCACAAACCATGAACTCATCAAACGTCTCCATGACAAAATCCCAAAAACGGTGGATGAAATGATGAGAGTGACCACTGATGTGTCGTTGTGTGGTGTATATTTTATTGTTTCAAGTTTTAAATTTATATTTTGCCAACTCAACCAAAAAACCACACTTTAACGGGCAGTGTACCCGATCGGTAGTAGTTCCGTGGTGATGGTGTATCCCATCCGAGCCTTGAATAAATACTATTTCGTGAATTGTATATCGTAATTGGTAATACTACCACATGCTGCATACTCTTGTCGTATAGTTACATCATCAAAGGTCCCTCTCGAAAACCCCAAAAGAAATTTTGGCCCTATAAAAGGGAAAATTTAAAGCTCCACCTCCGATGATGACTCCGGTCGAGAAACGAAATAGCAATAAATTTTGTGAATTCCACGGAGAGGTTGAACACAACACCGACGAGTGCATGCATCTGAAAAGGCAAATAGAAGTGTTGTTAAAAAGTGGGAAGTTATCGCATGTGATCAAGGAGATAAAGCAAAATAGCGGGAAAGATCAACATAAAGTAAATAAGAAAGGGGAGGCATCCGGCAAAGATAAAGCCTTGGCTATCTTGATGATACAGCCTTGGCAGAGGGTGGCAAGGCAGAGAATTACCCAAAGTTTCTCCCCTTGTTTGGAAATTTCATTCCCACCCATAGATGAAGAAGAGTCGGTTGAAAGACCAATGATCATTGAGGTGGAAGTTGGTGGCCACTTCATACACCGCATGTATGTGGATGGGATCAGCTTCGGAAATATTGTATGAACACTGCTTCAATAAGCTCCTTCCGGAAGTTAAAAGCAAAATTGTCCCAGCCACTGCTCCCCTAATAGGGTTTAGCGGCGAAATAATATGGCCGCTGGGACAAATATCATTGCTTGTATAATTAGAAGATAGAACATCAACTTTACTTTGATGTAACATATGGTTGTAATCACATCTCCATACAATGGAATTATTGGAAGGCCAGGAATAAGAAAGATACAAGCAGTCCCGTCAACTGCTCACGGAATGCTAAAATTCCCTGTGGAAGGGGGGGGGGTTCTCACAATAAGAAGTAGCAAAATTGTAACCATAGAATGTGCATCCGGGTGCAGGGCCGATAGGATACGCCTATCCTGACATCAACCAAGATGAAGAAGAAGAGATAAAGCGGATGGCAATAAACCCAGAATATCTGGAGCAGACGATAATGATCGGGTCCACTCTTTCAGAAGAAGGTCGCGGCAAGCTGTGGAACCTTTAAAGCCAATCTAGATGTGTTTTTTTCATGGAAACCTACGGATATATGGGTTGTTTCGAGGCATATTGCGGAACATCAGCTAAATGTCCGGGAAGGTTGTCCTCCGATAAGGCAAAAGAAAAGAGGTCAAGCAGCAGATAGAAACCAAGCAATCCAAGAAGAGGTTGGAAAACTCGTCGGTGCCGGAATAATGAAAGAAGTCCACTACCACATCTGGTTGTCTAATCCAGTAATGGTAAAGAAACACGACGGAAGCTGGAGGATGTTCGTCGATTTCAAAGATTTGAACAAAACATGCCCTAAAGACAGTTATCCGCTACCGGAAATTGATTGGAAGGTAGAATCCCTCTGTGGGTTTCCCTTTAAATGCTTCCTGGATGCATACATAAGGATACCACCAATCAAAGGCGAAGAGGAATGAAGAAAAGACAACATTCATTACAAACCAAGGGATATACTGCTATTTGAAGATGTCGTTCGGTCTAAGAAATGCTAAAGTGGCCTACCAACGCTTGGTAGATAAAGAGTTCCATAAGCAAATCGGCAGGAACCTGGAGGTGTACGCGGATGACTTGGTTATCAAAATCCGTACTGAAAATGAAATAATCAGAGATATTGAAGAAACCTTCAGAACATAAGAAATCAATATGAAAAGTTTGAACCCTAAAAAATACACATTTGGAGTGAAGAAGAATAGTTACTGGTACAAGGTTAATACAAGAGGCCTGAAGGTATGCCTAGATAAAGTGGACGCTGTCTTAAGCCTTCCTTCCCCAAAGTGCTTGAAGGACGTACAAAAGCTCAATGGAAAATTCAAAGTCTAAACAGGTTCCTAGCAAAATCCCCAGAAGAAGTCACTTTTGGTTCATCAAACCCTAAAGAGGTGCACGAAGAAAAGTGATTTCTGCTGGACTGATGAAGCCGAATCTGCATTCAGGCAGATGAAACAACACATAGCGAAGCTTCCCATGCTCACAGCACCAGAAGAAAAGGAAGAACTCATTGTTTATCTGGCAGCAGCAAGAGAAACTGTAAGCGCAGTTTTGATGACTGAAAGGGAAGCCAAACAGATGCCAATCTATTTCGTAAGCCGCGCCTTAAGAGGTCCAGAAGTAAATTACACGTCAATGGAAAAGTTGGTCTTAGTACTGGTACATGCTAGTAAACGTTTAAGGAGATATTTTCAAGCACATCCAATTATAATGATCACGGACCAGCCAATAAAGCAAGTGTTATCAAAGCCAGAAGTAGCAGGTAGATTACAGAAGTGGAGCATAGAGTTAGGAGAGTATGCTATACATTACAGACCCAGAATATCCGTCAAAGGACAGATCTTGGCAGACTTCATAGTCGAGCGACCGGAAGAAGATGCTATAATGGAGATTCAGGAAGAACTTCCGGAACCGTGGGTATTGTTTACGGATGGGTCATCTTGCGCAGATGGTTCTGGAGCGGGACTGATACTCACAAGTCCGGAAGGAATGGAATTTACTTACGCTTTAAGATTCGGTTTTGAAGCAACCAATAATGAGGCTGAGTATGAAGCATTAATTACTGGTCTGAGAATAGCCGAACAAATGGGAATCAAAAACCTCCAGGAAAATGTAGATTCGCGGTTGGTAGCTAATCAAGTCAACGGGACTTACATTGCGAAAGAAGCGGATAGATGACCACTCACTAAAATGGAATTCCGAATTTCCCAATTTAAACAGGGTCCCCCAGAAGTGAGAATAAAAAGGCTGACGCATTCAGCAAAATAGCATCCACCAGTTTTTCACACTTAAGCAAGCAAGTGTTGGTCGAAGAGCTTAAGGAGAAATCGATAAATGAGGTGGAAGTGCTAGCGGTAGTGGAAGAAGAAGAGGAAACATGGATGACCCCAATTCATGAGTATCTCGCGGAAGGATACTTGCCACAGAAACAGTAGAACCCCGTTTTAATACTTCCACCTCATAACCGATACACGATAAACAAGAAAGAGAAGAAGAGAGAGACGAAAATAAAGAGAGAGAGTAGAGAGAGATTTAGAGATGGAGAAAAGAAAAATAGATTTTGTGAAATTGAAAAACTAGATATTTTGTAAAATAAAATATCTATATATATAATATTTAGCTATTTAGTAAATATCTAAATATAAAAAATATATATACCCCTACACAAATTTAATGTGCGCTCGGGATATATAACTAGACCCGGCTCGGGATTTTGCTTAGGTATTAAACCCAAAAACAAATACAATATTAATTAACTAGCAGCCCGATTCCGATATTTCCTGTTACAACATTAACGAAATAAAGACCGAATCCCCCCCGCTCCATCGTAGAGTGACCGAGCTTCCTGTCGACCAATAAATTGAGGCTAACATATCTCCCCCGAAGTGAGGTCTTAACAAGGAATGACTTCCTTTATTGACTCAATAAAATTTGAGGCTAACAATCTCCCCGAAGTGAGTTCATTGAGACACTTCTCATGAGATTAGTGAATTGCCTTTGTCATTTAAGCTCGTGTGTTCTTGGTCTTTGTCTTCGTTGATGTTGTAGCTTGTTCCTTCATGCATTGCGGTCTTGATTAAGCTTTGTCATTGTCTTTATCGTCTTTGTCTATCTTCTATCTTTGTTTTTTTGACCAACAGGCTCATACTTTTGCATTATCTTGAAAGCTTCAAATCAGAGTTAGCGGAAGACTTTGTCTTTAAATCCGAGCTTTCTAAGATAGTATGATCTTCGAAGATTGAGCAGTTGAATGATTGAGGTTCTCGTTACCACCGTTTTGACCTGCAAGTTTATGTTAGTGAGATAAAACTAAAAATTGATTTGCAAATCAATCGACGTGTCACTCGTTAAAGAGTTTTTTGTAACACATCGAGAGTGTCATGTTTTTATCAAAATTCATCAACCGTCAATTCATTTACTGGACCAAATCAATATCCAGTTGTCACAAGTTTGATTCATATAGAATCTCGCAAGTCACCTACCGCAGTGCTGTTTGATGATGACACTGGAAGGATTTCCATTCGTCATTGTGAATACTAAAGAGTATCACTCTGAATGTTCTGGCAAATATCACAATGATATTGCGTAGGACTCTTGGATACGAGCTTGAGCACCTGATGATGTCAACAAGTTGTTTGAAATGAATTGTGTCCTAACGGATTTTGATTGATCTCTTGACTAGACTCCGATTAGTTCATTTTGTGTTTATTAGTACTCGAGCTGGACAGACTGCCACCTATTCAATATCAAGCAATCTCGGAATGAGATTTCAAAGAATAACTGTGTATCCCGTGACGAAATGAGACAGAGTTTTCTGTTAAGAGAACCCCCCCGAATGCTGGAAGGGGTGTGCATTGCATCACTGGGTCCCATGATTTTGTTTTTCAATACCGCAATCATCTTGTGAATTCTGATAGTAATATGTATATGACCCGTTTCTGCCTAAGTTGTGGTGGAGGGCTTCTTTCTTTAGACCCTTTAACCAACATTTCTTTTTAATTCTCAACGCCTTCAATGCTTACCAAGACCGTCATTACTAACACCTTGTTTGTATTATTCAGTGTTAACTCAATCTTAGTCGGCATTATTCCCATTCATTCATCTCCAATCATAACCTAAGGACTTCCTATTTCTAACTTTGGATTAACTTTGGGGTAGATCCCACCGGTTTCTGTTGGATCATAGGATTGATTCCTAACCTAACCACCTTATGACTTCAGAATCGTCGTGAAATTAAGATGTTGTTGGGTATAAGATAGAACCATTAAACCTTTTCAGCACATTGAGTCAATAGATCTTATTTTAAATACATTTTCTCCCTAATTTTAAATAATAAACACTTAGTTTTTGAAATACCGTTTGATTTTAAAATATGCTATAAAATTCCGTGTGAGAAAATATTTTCAGCACGAATGGATAGGAACATTTTGATAAGTTTGAATACAAAAAATGGTCGTTGTTGAAGTATCCAAAACATTAAAAACTTTGGTTTTTCGACAAAACTCCCTCAAAAATAGGGACCAATTATGAAAAATTGTTGTATTTTGAAAACATCCGGGAAGGTTGGAGTGTTGAACACAACCATTTTGAAGAGATTATGAATTGTCATCGAGAAATTCTTGAAAATTGTGTTTCAACTTTTTGAAAAAACCAGATGTTAGAGGACTTCTCTTCTAACATAAAGGGTAAGCGCACTGAAACTACACTCTCCTTATTCTTGAGCTAAAAGAAATTGAATTCTCTTGTAAGAAACAGCTCAAGACCGAGAAACTTTAATTTTTCTCTGTTGTGAGTATAAGTTATAAACCTTCCTTTATTAAGTCCCGGTTATGTACTGACAATTGCACAGAAGCCTCTAAAACAATAAGAAATGACATGTGTTGAAACTATTTTGCAACTTCTCGCACGAACTTCATTACACACCCGAGTCAATGTTAATCGACATTTCTAAGCCATGTAAATGTTATTCGATTCCAAAGAGACATTTCGAGAAAAGTCTTTTTGAAATTTTCTGATTTCTGATTTGTATTTATCTTTTTGAAGTTTTTAATATTTTTGTATTTTGCATTTCTCAAAAAAGTACATGGTGATTTTGATGAGATATCAACAGCTCATTGTCCCGAACCTCCATGTCAACTGAGTCAAACATCTCATACCAATCATTCTGACAAATACTTAAACCGATCCCAGGAAGGCTTTCGTAAACCTGTCACTAATTGGTATTCAGTTCTGACAAAGTATAATTCTACTATACCAGTTTCCAACCTGTATTCCTTTATAAGTGATACCGAGTATGGATGTGGCTTTATGTCGCGTGAGTGGTTTACGGGTTTGCATGAGATTGCTATGCTGACTGAGAGTCGCATTACAACGGTAATTTTGTTGTAGTTGAAGCCATAATAGTAAGCTGTGTTCTCATCCACATTACTTTGAGCACACTTGCAGATTACGCCACATAACTCACCTCTGCTGAAGACCATTGCAGTGCAGTTTTGTTTCTTTGACATCCGCTTACAAGGTTTTATCACCAAGAACTGAATCCCTCCAAGAAGGCTTTTCCGAGTTCACGGCATCCGCATGATCAGCGTCTGAAAATGTTTGTTAGTTCAAAGCCAGAATCCTGTGATGCAGAGTCACCATGGTAATGGTACCTTTAGGTATATTTAAAGATTCTTTTAACCTCCTTGAGGTGCTTTTTGAAGTTTGGTCCGTTGCTTGATAACGTGCACAATAGCATACTGCTTGCACTAAGTCTGGTCTACTAGAGGTCAAGTACATAGTGACCCATTTTACTACGATAATCAGATATGGTCTACGGGTTCTCACCACTCAAAGCTACATCTAGTTTGGGTTTTTTGCCAGTGTGTACATGGAGTTGACAATTGTCCAGTTTATGCTTTTTTCAAATTTCTAAAGCGTACTTGGCCTGATTGATAAAAATACCTCTTGGGACTGGTGGATCTGATAGTCCTAGAAAATAATTTCATTCTCCCCCATAAGGTACATTTCAAATCTACTGTGCATAATTTTTCAAATCTTTTTGAATATTAGAGAATTTTGTGGCACCCAAAAATTATGTCATCAACGTAAATTTGCACAAGTAGAATATCCTCCCCGTATTTTATCTTGAATAAAGTTGGGTCAATTGTACCTTTAGTAAAGCCTTTGGACATCAGGAAGTTTGATAGTTCATCGTACCAGGCTCTTGGAGCTTGCTTTAATCCATATAAAGCTTTCCTGAGAAGGTAGACTTTTTCTGGATGATCTGGATCAACGAACCCTTCCGGCTGAGCAACGTAAACCTCTTCCTTCAGTGGACCATAAAAATGCCGATTTTGACGCCAACTGATAGATTGGAAAAGACTGGTGCATGCGTGGGGCAACGAAAATCACGAACTGCTTCCAATCGATAGTCAACAGGTGCAAATGATTCTCAAAATCACTACCCCTCTTCCTGAGCATAACCTTTAGCAACAAGTCGTGCTTTGTTGCGAATTACAGTCTGATCTTCATCCTTCTTGTTCTTCCATAACCACTTTAGCTTTATAATCATCTTGCCAAATGGTTTGTCGACTAGTTCCCAGACTTTTAGTCTGTCGAACTGATGAAGTTCATCCTGCATTGCTTCGATCCATGCAGAATCAGCCATTGCCTCCTTAATGTTCTTTGGTTCAACAATACTCACCGTGAGTGCGAACATACACATTTCAGGATCTGTGGCAAGCTGTCGTCTTGTTTGAACTGGCATGGATGGATTTCCACGAACTTGTTCTAATGGATGATCTCTGGTCCATCGGAAATCATGACTTTGTGGTTGAAATGAATGCACATCGGTATTATCAATGTTGTGTGAGGAAGACTCACCAATTTCTTGTACCCGTGTACAAAAAGGATTGACAAATTCAGCTTCTTGAAATGATGCATTCGGTGCTTGATCATTGTTGTTTTCCTCAGCTTGATCGTGTGTTGGATTGTAATATTCTTCAAGTAAAGGACTGAAGAGAAATTCTAACCCTTGTTGTGACGAATCTGTCTTTTCTGCTGAAGGAACAACATTTTGTCTTGGGGGCACGGGGTCAGAGTTGTCATAGTCTGACGCCTTTTGTCCTTGAGGAACGAGGCCTGAAGAGACATTTTCAACAGACATCTCTTGTCGTTGTGGTGCGAGGTCTGAACTGTTGTGATCAGACATCATTTCTTTGATTTCATCAAACTTGATATGAATGGATTCAACTATCAAGCGTGTTCTCTTGTTGTAAACACGATATCCCTTCGACTGAGTAGAATATCCCACCATGACACATGGATCCCCTTTTTCTTTCATCTTATCCAGATTTTCCCCATCTCTAGTTATGTAGCAAGTGCAACCAAAGATGTGAAGATGTTTTATTGAAGGTTTCCTGTCATTTATTAGATTGATATGCCGTCTTTTTCATGAGTAGATATGATATCTTTGATCTGTTCTGAGTATAGCATGCGGTTGCAACTGCTTCAGCCCAAAATGATAATGGAAGCTTAGAAGCTGAAAGCATCGTTCGAGCAGCCTCAACCAGAGTACGGTTTCGTCTTTCGACAACGCCGTTCTGTTCAGGAGTTCGAGGAGTGGAAGTTTGATGTTCAATGCCTTCTTCTTTGAAATAAGCATGGAGTGTCTTGTTCAAGAATTCCGTGCCTCTGTCAGTACGAACAGTAATAACTTGAGCTTGAAGATTGCGTTGAATCATCGTGAGAAAGTCTTTGAGAACTTCTGGTGTTTCATCCTTGGATCGTAGAAAAAGAGTCCAAGTGTATCTTGAGTAGTCATCAACAATCACCAGAATATACTTCTTCCCATTTATGCTTGCAACTCGCATTGGACCACACAAGTCCATGTGAAGCAAATTTAGCCTTCCTTTGGAACTAGGAACTGCTTTTGTCTTGAATGAACTTCTTTTTGCTTTACTCATTTCACAAGATGAACAAAGTTGATCCCTGACATATTTCAACTTGGGTAAGCCTGTCACAACTTCTTTCTTTGAGAGTAAGGTGATGTAATCTGAAGTTCAGATGAAGAAAGCTTCGATGCCATAACCATGCTTGAGTTGGGAAGCTTTAGCCATGAAACAATTGGAGTTGGATAAGTTGTTTTCTTGAAGAGTTAATGTGTAGAGATCAGATCCCACGATACCAGTTAGTAAATCGTTTCCCTGAAGATCTCTCACAAAACAATAGATTTCCTAAAGCAACCTCCAAATCAGAAGCATCACAGAATTGAACCAAACCCCGAGAAAAGATGTGTGATTGAGGCCTTCGACGTAATAATACCCGTTTTGACTCGTGACATTCCTTGAATCAGATCACCATACCAAGAACTGAGCAAACTGATCAATTTTCAAATCGAACTGACCCAGAAATTTCTCCCCACAAAATTAACACAAAAGCTTTAATTGCCCGTCATGTGCTTTGTGCAAACCAGAGTCAACATGAAAGGAGAGTTGTACAATCTGCAGAGAATTTGAGGACATGGAATATTGGACATATTGGATCCATGATGTTTGATAATCTTCAAAACATTAGTATCCTAGAGACAATGTCCATAGGGGACTAATAATTGATGATACATCAATCTTCCTGATTTTAGCATCCATATCTTTTTGGTCCTGAGTGGCTTTTGTGTCCATGTATAACCTGATGGACATCTCTTAGCTATCCACCATTTCCATTCCTGATTTTGAAATCCTCATACAACTTCTTATAGTAACTCTTGGATTTCTAAATAGTGGTATCTGATGCAACTGTTTTCTATGGGTGTTTGCAACAATTTGTTTCGCTTTTTCTCTTGGTTTTACTACACTAATAGGCACTACATAAGCTTCTTAGTTCTAGCATTCACGTCTTTTCAAGTGATCAAAAACCACAAGCATCGTGATTAGAAATAAACAAACATTTTCCACATTCTGCCAAACAGCATTTACAAGTTCGGAGAGTTCTGGAGTTTGAACTGTCATTACACGCAGTTACAAGACTTTGTTTTACTTAGAAATACTAGAAAATCCTATTCATGGAGTCTTCTACTTCCTTCTTTGTAAACTTCCACTTGACTAATATTATGGCACGACCTTTTCTTTCACTTGATAGCTCCTTAAAAACTGTGTCTGCTAACACTAGTAGTGTGAATACTCCTGAAAATTTTAGACATGTGTAGATTAGTATTCCAGAAAGCCTGAGGCAGACAGTCTGGTTTTCTAGTTTGTGTTATGGTGGGAGGCAATTCTATACATTCCTGGTTTAAGCACATTTGTGTTTCGAACCGCTTGGTTTCTTTCAAGGCAAATCCTGTTGATGACTGGTTTACAATAAACATCCGACACATTAGTTTTTATTAACCACTGTTTCGTTTGAAAACATCTCATTTCAGAGAATTTGAAAAAGGAGTCGGTTTTCCTAAAACTGATGTTTTTGGAATCCGTTGAGCATTCGGTTTCGACAACAATGGATTATCAAACTGAGTTTCCACAGACTTTCCTTTTGTTACCAGAATGATTCTTTATCTTCTTAATCACCATGTTCTATGCTAGCATTTGACTTTCAATCTTGTATATCATTGGATATTGTTGCACGTTCATTTTCGAAATACATTTGAAGCATTTTCTTTGCGAACTGGGTGTTTTTCAGTCTTTTCATGTACAATGTTGTAACGAAAGTTCAAGAGAAATTGAGTGTTTTTTCAAGTTTAGCAAAACTTTTTAACAAATTATTATGAATCTTTGTTAACAGATTCAGTTATGTGGTTATAGAAAGCTTTTGGCAAGACATTCACATTCTTTGACTTTATGAATATATAAGCATTGCTATTCAGTATTAGCATTTTAAATCAGTCAGAGAATGCATATATAACCATGTAACATCTTTAACACACCCTTCTTCGAGAAGTAGATCATCTATGATTATAAAAAAAATCGAGCCTTTTCTGATTCAAGTTCGTCAAGCACCTTTTCAAGGATTAACGTACTCCAAATCGTCCATTCATTTTCTTTTTTAGTCATGAATAAAACATGACTGTCCAGTATTGTTTTTATCTGAAAGAGCATTAATAAGATTTTGAATCAAAACTTCCATACTCTTAGCAGGTTGGGTTAGGAAAAGCACTACTATATGATTAGACCAAGTTTGTTGACAAATTTTTTCTAAACTTGATTGAAGTTTGTTTGTCAATTTCGTATAAAGTAGTCTACTTTTACTAATGGATTTAGACATGGGTAGAAAGCCAACGTTTTTAGCAATGTTTGGTTTTGTCCTAACAAACGTTTTTCTCCACATTGTCTTCCTAACTTCTTTAGCGCGTTCCAACTGATCAAGATATGTTTTGGATGGTGGTTTGAAAGTTTTCATAAAGACATGTTTGATATGGTGTAATTATATGGTTTCCACTGAGTCTTTAATCCAATTTGGATCTACTCTCTTTTTCAAGATCATTCTGAGTCTTCCCCATCGGGGCAAAATCGTTTGCAGGATCAGAAGTATCATATGGGATCTCATACAAACGAGCTTATCAGAATTGAGCTTTCTTGAGGTACTTTGATGAGCAAAGTTTGATCTACCAGATACGTTGCGCATTTGGGGTGCTAACCATGTGAATGGTCTGTAGTGACTATGCGTTATAAATATTTTCATTTAAAAAACTTTTATTTGTTTGTCCATTTCAATCATCGTGTCAATGTCTTTTCCTCCTTAACCTTTAACACAAATAACCTTAAGTTTTTCTCTTTGGAGCAGACCTTCAAATTGTGACCTAGTTAACAGACTCTTTTTGACTAGCTCATCATGTTTTCATGATTGACCACTGTAAATTTCATAGTTTTAGTTTAAAACCCTCTTTTATGTCAATGACTTTACGAGCTAATAGGTACCTAAGTGTCATTTACCTTGTTTTGAAGTATTATATACTCACTTTGTAAGGTCATTAAGGGCAGGGTACTTCTCAAGCTCAAGTCTGTTTTGGTCTGAAGGTTCAATCAAGAACTAGCCCGACTGCTAGTAGCCTCCCCCAGAGCCCACAAATTGTTCTAAAATGATTGAAGTTGTTTGTCATTTCGTTATAAAGTTGTCTACTTTTACTAATGGATTTAGAAATGGGTAGAAAGGCAACGTTTTTAGCAATGTTTGGCTTTGTCCTAACAAACGTTTTTCTCCACATTGTCTTCCTAACTTCTTTAGCGCGTTCCAACTGATCAAGATAGGTTTTGGATGGTGGTTTGAAAGTTTCATAAAGACTGTTTTGATATGTGTAATCATATGGTTTCACTTTGTCTTTATCCAATTTTGATCTACTCTCCTTTTCAAGAGTCACTGTCTCTTCCCCATTGGGGCAAAATCTGTTTGCAGGATCAGAAGTATCATATGGGATCTCATACAAACGAGGCTTTTTAGATTGAGCTTTCTTGAGGTACTTTGGATTAGCAAAGGTTGATCTACCATTATACGTTGCGCATTTGGGTGCTAACATGTGAATGGTCTGAATTGACTGATTGCGTTTATAAAGAATTTCATTTAAAAACTTTATTTGTTTATCCATTTCAATCATCGTGTCAATGTCTTTTCCTTCCTTAACCTTTAAATCTGAAATAACCTTACCTTTCTCTTTGAGTTGACCTTCAAAGTGTGACCTAGTTAACAGACTCTTTTTGACTAGCTCATCGTGTTTCTAAAGACATTGACTTTCTTTAAGAGCTAATAGTCCTAGAGTTTCATTTAACTTTGTTTGAAGTATTTTATAATTACTCGTTAGGTCATTAAGGGCCGTGTACTTCTCAAGCTCAGTCTGTTTGGTCTGAAGTGCAATCAGAGAACTATCCCGACTGCTAGTAGCCCCCCATCAGAGCCCTACTAGACTCATCAAGGTTAGTTTTGCACTCCTTCAGTTCTTGAGTTAATGATGTGTTTGCTTTCTTTAATTGCTTTAAAATCGTTTTGTTTTCCTCAGTATCAAGAGTTAAATTTGCAATTAAATTAGCAAGCGCAGCACGCATCCTCGCACAATCTACAGCATGTTTCTCAGAATGTTGTCTGTTCAATTGGCAAACACATTCTTTACCATCATTTGTTTTTTTACCTGTTCCAATGGCGTATCAGTAGAACTTGATTTCTGCAGGTAAGAACTTCCTAATCTTGCCAATGAAACCGTAAATGGTGCTTCTAATTCTTGTTTAATTAACAATCTCTTCATCTGATTAAACCCACTGCTTGTTTCATCTCCAGAACATGTAACAGGATGATTGAACCTCTGAACCTGCACTGTTTGAATCGCAACATGTCTTTCACTCAACTTTTTCAACGTCATCTTAAGCTCTAGCTCATCCATCTCGAGAAGTAAACTTCCCAAATTCCCAGAACAGATTGGTCTTTACATCTTGTACGTTCAACGATTCACCCTGTTGTAGCCTTTCAATGGCTGTCCACATCTCCTTAGCTGTGTTGCATGCATCAACAGTTGAGTAAATTTCATCTCCAATACCAGTCAAAATCAAGAAAATAGCTTCCTTTTCAGCTTGAAAGTAAAGTTTGTTCTCTGTTGTCATGTTGTGTATTGTCTCAGCTTCTTCATGTGCAGCTACTGGTAGAATGTTCTCTGCTGCTTCAACAGCTGCAATGAGTACGCTCGTGGGCGTATATGGACCTTCAAAGATGCACTTCCTCAGATATTCACCATTCGATTTAGTGTCAAGGTATCGTAGAAAACGCGAACGCCACTGAGAATATCTTCCTGGTCCAAGCATCGGTGGACGATCTTTTGAACCAGCTGCCATGATATTGTTGTGCATTTGGCTATCTGTTGAGGATGTGTTAACTGGAGTAGACATGATGAATGAATAGTTATGAAATATGAAGTGTGAAAGATTTTGTTGGATCTTAAGTGGATATGATGTGATTGTTGTTGTTGTGGAAAACTATTTTACGGGATTTTACAAGTCTTGACTAAACCGAGAAAATACAAGAGTATTTCGCGGGATTTTACTAAATCAAGAAAACCGTAAAAATAGAATTATTGTTGGTGAAATCGTTGTTGTTGTTGAAGAACTTGAACTTTTGATAACGATTTGTGAGCTAAAAACGTTGAACGGTGCACAAATTTTGAGCTTGAAATGATTAACGGTTGATCAAAACTCAAATAAGGACAAACGGTGCACAAACGATTCACTTTAAAGGGCTAACGGGCTGTTTTGAAGCGATAGGGACTAACGGTGAAAAGTTATTTTCAACTAGAAGGACTTCTTTTCAAGGAAGGACGAATGGTGCAATTGTAGTAACATGTGAGGGGCTGCATGTGCCAATTGCCAAAAGTTGGTAATTAATAACCAAAATTCCCTCCATTTTTTTCTTTCGTCTTTCTTTGAAGATATATAAAAATTCACCGATTATGAATTTGATCTCTCGGGTACGGTTATCGTCGGTAAAAACCAAATATACCACGTTGATCGAAATGATGTCACGAACACGATGATATAAGTCTTAAGTCCCGTCATTTAACGTCACTCGAAACCGAGAAACCGAAAATTTGTTAAAACGTAAAGATTTTGTTCTCGTTCGGTTCCTTCTAGCTTTACTAGTTCGGTGGTTTAAATCTTTGAAATGTTACTCGTTCGGTTCAAGTCGTTTCTAACTCGTTCGGTCCTTGATGAAGTCACTCGATCGGCTCAAGTAGATGAAAACTCGTTCGGTCCTTTAGTTTTCCACTCGTTCGGCGCATTAGAATTTCACTCGTTCGGTCCTTGAGATTTTCCACTCGTTCGGTTGTACAAGTTTTCCACTCGTTCGGTTGTTCAAGTTTTCCACTCGTTCGGTTCTACAAGTTTTCCACTCGTTCGCTTGTTACGTTCTGCCTTGTGTCTTCTCGTAGCAGCCAAGGAAATAAAACTATGTTTGTTTGACACAAAGAGGCAAAGAAAACAAAAAAAACGAAGCAAATATATCTGTTTGAATTGTAAAACAAAAGAAGAAAGAAAGAAGAAAAAAAACGTGTATGTATAGCCCAAAGTAGAGATTTAAAACATTAATTAAAAAGTGGACAACAACAAACGCAAATTAGCTGTCAACAACAAAAACCACGAAACCCACCCGAGGCGACTGATACCAATTGTAAAGAAAGTTCAACAAAAACGAAGCAACTAGCTCTGATACCAATTGTAGGAACCCGTCTAACACTTCATATGTCAAACCACACGGATCGAATCAAGAAAATAAGAAAGAGAGGTGATGGTGTAGAGAGAGAGAGATGAGAGAGAAAAAAAAGATGTATTAGAAAAAAAGATATTTGTGAGATTTTAGATATTATGAGAATAGATATTTTCAAAAGGAAAATATCTATATATATACCCCTACACATTTAATGTGACGCGTGTGATATTTAACTAGGACTCAGGCTCGGGTTTTGCTTGGGATTAAACCCAAAACATATACAATATTAGTTTATCTATCGAGCCCGATTTCCGATAATATTCTATTACAACATTAACTAATTAATTGACCGAGACTTAAATACATAATGAACGAACTTCACGTTCGACTCAATATTTTGAGGCTAATAAAGCTACTAATAGGACTACTGAGGTCCTGGTGGTCTCCTCTCCAGCTCTGCAAGTCGCCTATCCATCCCTAAAATACATTGCATCAGTGTGCTCTCCCGGCTGCTCATCTCAAAAACTGTAGTCTGCAGCTGCTAAATTTACGAATCCCTCTGCTGCACTGCTGCCTGCAAAGCCTGCACCTGCTGAGTCAATCCAGTAATCACCTCATCTCTCTGGGTCGCAGTCTGTTGACCCTGCTCCACCTGGGTGCCAATCTGCTCAAATCTGTCCGCAGCATGGACCATCTGGGACGCCATCACCTGCATCTGTCCCTCAACAGCAAAAACCTCGGGCCAATCTCCCCGATAGAAATACCAGCTGCTACCTCAGCATCACTCACCTGGATCACCTTCTTCACAAGTTGTCCATGTCCGTATTCCAGGTTACCCAAGCGGGTACTCAAGTCCTCGATCACTGATGGAGGTACAAGAAGTCTAGGTGATGGGAGGGGAAAAGACTGTCCCCCAACAGCAGCAGTGGATGGACCTCCTACCTCGTATACGCTCGGTGGGGGCACCGCTGGCATTGGAGGTGGTGTGACGGGAGCCATCAGCCACTTCTCGTTCACCTCCCGAACCTCCTCCTCATCAAATCCCTCACATTCATCATCCTCAAAATCATCATCGCCAAACAGCATGGCAATGTCCTCATCCATATCAACCACTGGAGCAATCACCTACTCCTCCGCCTCGACTATCGGCTCAGCAATCTCATCTACTATCGGGCCAACCATCGGCTCGTCCGCTACAACTTCAAGCTCTCTAAGTAAGGGCACGTCTGCCTCAATCCACCCATTATTGTTGTTCGGGTTACCAGCATACCCTGGTAGCGGTCCGGGAGCGAAGAAATCATAAGCTGGATGCGGCTCCGGCTCATCTACAGGAAAGTCGAACACGCGGTCCGGTGACAAAGGTTCGCCCATGATACTACAAAAGAAAAGAAATACTTATATTAGTAACCATCATACATATTTTTCATCATATATAAAATTACACTCATCACATATTTAGGGATGGCACCCGTAGGTAATGGGTACGGGTATCTTAAAACCGTCACCTACCCACGTGGATTTTTTCTCACCCACCACCTACCCGTTACCCACTAGTGGGTATAACTTTTTATCCATGCCCATGCCCGCGGGTACCCATCGCCCGTGGGTAAACCCGTGGGTTAGTGAAAATGCAACAAAATTACAAAACAGTGATATGGAAACTACGTTACAAGACACCATATCAAATTTTCCAAATACCGAGTCAACAAAATACTTAAGACACGTGTCTGAAACTAGAAAATTAAATGTCATTACACCAAATCACATGTCTGAACTAAAATATATCATGTATATATTATTGAAGATTTGGGTAATTATCAAATATATACCAATAACTACACAAATATTTAAATTGTATCATAAATTTTACTCCGACACAAATGAGTTTACGGGTACACGCAAGGTTATTTAGGTGGGTACACCTGTTGGTATTTTAGATGGGTACACCCATGATGGGTAAACATTACCCGTCACCCACTAATGGGTATAATTTTTCACCTACGACCCACCCACGGGTGAAAATTGATGAGATTACCCACCCATTTACATGCGGGTACCCGTGGGTTATGGGTTTTTTCTCACCCATTGCCATCCCTACAAATATTAGGATGGTTTCTTGATATTGCATTAAATGCATAAAAAAATTAAATTTTTCGCGAGATGTGAATACCGAGTTATATATGTAACCATACAGATTGTTTCCAAAGAAGCTCAAAAGAATTCAAAGGCTGGGATTTGCTTTAGTCTCTCCTCACACAACTAGCACACTTGGTTTTATCTCTCCAAAGAAGCACAAGATGGAAGTCCAATACTTCGGCTATATATATAGAGCTTCTTGTAAATAATAATCTATCTAGTTAATTTTTAGTAATCTAGTTTGTAGTTTTTAACTTTGCAATATAATTTAGCTTATTTTCAATCATTTACAGCTTTTACTTTCAGCTTGTAACGATTTCAAGTTTTAATGCAAGTTTGGGTTTACAAGTCAATTTACAATACCAGTGTTAAGTTTCTTCATCTTATTGTTTTGTGTTTAAAAAGCTCTCACCTCAGTTTATTTATAAGCTGTTTTCATTAAGTAAGATAAAAAAGTTAAGTAGTTAAAAGAGAATCACAAAATTCACTCTCAATACACCACAGCTTATTTATTGGATGATAAGCCAGTTCTGGATGGGCTTATGGACTCTCACTAACTTGTTTTCTACAAGTTAGAGCTTGTAGATTCTTGGTTTAGCCCTGTTTTGAGCAAGGGTGTTGTAAGTCTCTCTATTTCTTGCTTTACTTATTTATTGCAGAACTGCTAGTTCATTTTGATAAAACTGTTAGTTTTATGTTTATACTGCTAGACTCATTCATGCTTATTTAAGTGCTTATTATTGATTAAAATTTGCTTGTAAGTGTTTAATTTGTTATTTGATAATCTGTTTTTAATTAATATAAAAAGAAAAATGATTTTCACAAAGTTTCAGGGGTATTTTCAACTAGCAGTACTAACTTTAAGTTAGTACTGCCAGTTCATTTTAGGACCAGTACTAAGTCTACACTAGCAGTACTAACTCTAAGTTAATACTGCTAGTCCACTTTTGGAACAGTACTAACTTAAAGCTACCAGTACTAACTCCAAGTTAGTACTGTTAGTTATAACAGTTAATACTGGTAGTTAAACTTAGCTTATCAGCTTATTATTTCTGCTTATTTAAGATTTCCTTAGCTTTTTAGAATAGATTAAACCATTTTCCTTTACTGTTTGCTTATTTAAGCTTATTTTCCTTTTCAAAGTGTTTTCATTAGTGTATCAGTTTAAGTTTTCTAGCTTATTTATCATTTTAGTTTATCTTAGTTGCTTATTTCTTTTATCTTTGTGTTTTATAAGCCTGGCAGTACTAACTTAAGCCTAGCAGTACTAACTCTAAGTTAGTACTGGTAGTTAATACTGTTAGTACTATTGTTAGTACTGCTGTGTTTCTCTTGTTTAATTTAACTTAATTGCATGTTTAATTTGCTTATTTAGATTTAGCTTAGCTTATTTGTCTGCCTTAAGCTTATTTGAGTTTATTTGTGCCTTAGTGTAAAAGTTTTAAGTGTTTTTACCAATTCTAGCTTTTATGCTTTTTCCAGCTTATGTTATTTGTTTAAATCTTATGTGCATTTACTTTCAGTTTTAATTCCCAATCATTCCTTGTGACATTGAAGCACAAATCATCAATCGTCTTGCGATTTTCCATTTCAGCCTCGTTGGGACATAACGACCCGGGAACACCCTATACTGCTTCCGGTTTTCTTGATCTCGCGGGTTCTGATCCTTTTTGTGTATTTATATTTACTTATTGACACATAAAAAGAAGGGTTGGTTCGCGCGTGACCATATATAAATGTACTTATATAATCACTACTTATACCAAGTGTATCCCACTTGTTACGCACATAATATGCAATCAAATATACCACATAAAGCTTTTAAGGATCAGGAACGATGCGCACGCGGATATCGGACAACGGTGAAAGACTTGTGAAAATTTACGAAAACAGTTGTAGTCCAAGTTTTGTAAAATGACTTAGTTCACTACAACTCGTGCTCTGATACCACTCTGTAACACCCCCAAACTACGATACGCAGTGGAATACAACATTTGGGGTGCTACTTCATAATACATGCACACGAGTCCCAGTAAACGTTTAAAGACACGTTTATAAAACAAAATATGTTTCATTTATTAGAAAGATCAGAGTTACATAAGTCCCAATGCCAACATAGAAATTTTATTTCTAAAAGTCATAACACGACTTGGTTTCTAAAACATTGTTTTAATTTATGACACTACTTCACCGAGGCACCGTCCTTTATATTCGCGTTCCGTCTCGTCCAACCATCAACTAACCTGAGATACATGCTTAAAAGGGTCAACAAAACGTTGAGTGAATTCATAGAGTTTGCAAATAACAATTAGAACGCATATTTGGTTCAAAAAAACATATAACATGGCTTGTAAGACAAGTTATATAAAAATAATGAATTCCAACTAAATGATCCCGTGTACCGAAACTTAACACATTCATCCTGTAGGATAAAATAATGTCCGAGAAGTATGCCACTTCTCCTAATACTAACTACAAAATGTCCGTTACAAGGTGCTCACAACTGATTCAAACCCTGGACTGGGTTGTCAAACCCAATAGATCTATTTAACGCATTAGCGTTCACCTGCAACTAGGCAACTAAGGGACACACAGTAAAAGGCATATACTCAATAGTGAATGGAATCATATTTAGTATCAAAACATATTGCGTTCTCATTTTCATAAAACAACAAGTATCCCCCCTCGCGGGTTAAAAACATTTAAAACACTTAAAAGCGAGGCTATGAACTCACCTTGATCGAAGCCGAAGATTAAATAACCGAAACAATCACGAACTACTCGACGACGAGCTCAACCGCGACCTATAATTTATGTCGTTCAATTATTACATCGCAAAATACGATCGGATAGTGCGTGCATCGCAACTATAAAAATAGTATAAATATACATACACATGTGATGAGAAATCCACTTGCGCGACCTAAATCCTAAACTCCACTTAATTGAGTTGCAATCTTTCTTTTGTTTATATTATAAGTTGCTTAATCAAAACTTTCTATTTTCGGAAACTTTTTATTTTTGGAAAGTTACTATTTTCGAAAAGTTACCATTTTTAGTAGGTCTCGTCTTCTAATTATGTTTATAATAATATTTAGTTATCTCGTTGAACTTTCGACATTCAAATTGATTATCATTTAGTCGCATCGGTTTTATATCCGAATATTTCAAAAAGTTACTATATTTAGAATCTACTTCGTTCATAACAATCGTTATGTTTAAAATATCACACTTGTAATAATAGTAGCGTTTATTTATTTTTATAACATCCGACAAATATAGTATTAACTCGTTGACTCTCAAAAGTCAACGTTAGACTTTATTTGACTTTATATATATATAAAATTAAATCTGACCCGCTCAATACGACCCGTTATATCATATTTTCACGACTCAGACTCAAAAGAGATTTTATGTAAAACGACATTCCGGACAACTTTTTAGTTTTAGCCGATACCCGAAACTCGACAGAACATGACAAAAATGCCCCTGCAAGTTTCTGCAGGAACTATGACATTTTAATAAAAATGCAGATTTGGACCTTGAGTTTTGACCCGTTATTACTCGATTTTAAAACTGGAAAGCCTCGCGTCAAAGTAAAACATCATTCCGAGCAACTTTCGTGTTTCGCCGGAAGGCCAAAACGGACTCGAAAGTGCTTAAAACGGGCGTTTAAATTCCTATCAGCAACTAATATATTTTCCAAATGCTGAGTTTTTATACTTCAAAAGTATATCTCGTTTTCGCTCTAATTTTTTTGTTATTAGGAGTTAGGAGCTCTATCTTATGTCAAAACGATCGTCTAAGAAAGCTTGATTATATTTTTCAATCCAAAATCAGATTTCACAAAATCTCGACTCTCGTTTTCCATGCCAAAGTTTCTGCCCAAAATATACCCATTACAAAACTCGCCAAAACTCATTTTTGACCCAAGAACTCACTCACGACACATCTAAAATGGCCTATCATTCCTGTTTAACTCGCTCAATCAATTTATAACAACAACTAACTAGACGACGCAAGATCTTATAGATTTAATCACATGCAACGAATTTAATCAAATCAAATGTGCGAAACAAACGAAACAAGATATAAAAGAAGGCTCACAATGCTATTAGTAGCAAGATCGGACTCGATAAATGATCACAGTTGTTCGTTTGTTCCTTTTAGCCGTGACTTTGAACCCACAACCGAACTAAAACCAAAACTAAACCCAATCCAACTAATCCAAATCAACCTAAAAGTAACATTGATTATTATTCAAACAATGACACACACTTTGTGTGTGTCTTCCCTTTGGTTCGAACCTTCAACCAAACCCAAAACCCTATATTTTTTTTAAATCTCCCACCAATCTTCTTATAATATTTTCCCACTAAATCCCACTATCTATAGTTGAACCAAAACTTCCTTATTTCAAATAAATCCAAGACTTGCTCAAACCTTATTGCATGTGTTCTTTTCTTGCATTGATGATCCTAAATAAACCTTCTTAACAATATTGAATGATTAGAAAAATCAAAACACCAAAGGTGTTTGGTTTGGGTGCTCGTTCGAATCCAAAAGGAGAGGGGAAAAGGAAAAACAACATCCACTTGGTTCTTGGTTAATCTAGGCCATTTTTGAATGAGGTTTGTAGAAGTTTTAAATGATCAAAACTTGAAAATGGAATTTGTATATGTGTTTGTGTGTGTGGCCGGATAGAGAGCAAACAAAAGGGAGAAGTGATGTTGAAAATTTGGAGCTAGGTTCTTACTTATGTTTTTATAGGATTTTAAATAAAGTCTTGGAAGCAACCATCATGTGTAATCATTTCTAAACTTGGGAATTAAAAGATTTGAAGTGTGTTTGTAGTGCTAGCCGGCAGCTAGGGAGGGCTAGCATGCGTGTATATATATATTGCAAATTAATTACTTATATTTCTTTTGTTAACATTTTAATTATAATGTAAACTTGTCACTATTTAAGTAAAAACGTAAATGTTAAAAGTCAAGGAACAAAGACGACAAGGTTCGAAAAATAATAATTTACGATTATAAAAATAATAACGAGACGCGTCGTAGATTTTTACGATGCTTAAAATGATTAACGAACGCGCGGTCAAACGTTGACTCGCGAAACGTCAAAAATAAAAATTTCAAATTTTCGTTCGTAATAAAATACGAAAATAATTATTTGCGAAAAATAAAATTTCAAATGTTGACGTTCGCTCACACGGATTTATAAAATAAAAGTTATGACGTCGGATTCGCGATCATCATACGCGTCGTGAAACTCGGGTTGTTACAGCTTATTGCTTATTTTTAAACTTATATATTGGCTTATTAATACTACTATATATATGTACTTATGTAGCCTATCTTATTTAAACGTTTTTGAATATATCGACTTAAAATGGAAAATAAATTGTTGAATATCGTTTAGATCAAAGTAGAGATTTGGCATTAGTTGAAAAATATGAAATATTGTTGAAAGTGGTTTTTGGATAAAGTTTGTGACCTTAACGAATATGTACGAACGGGTCATGCCGAAATTTTATAAAATTTCTATACTTAGAATTAGTTTGAAAACTTATTTTCTCAAATCTCGACAAATGGACGAAATTACTTTACTTTATTATAAATAAATATTTATTATACTAAAACATGATAAATAAGTTAAACAACAAAATTTTATATAAATTATTAAGTATTTTCTTAAATAACGACTAAGGAAAGACAAAATAATAAATATTATTATTTTAATACCCGACTAAAAGACGAAAAATATATTTTTATAACTTTTATAAATATAAAACCTCTATTATAGGTTACGTAAATTAATAACGTGAAAATATTTATATTAATGACATCTTAACTTATTATTTTGGGTTACCGGGTAAACTGCCAAAACTTATTCATTTACTTATTTCACCTATTATTTCTATTATACAATATGTGTTATATTAATCTTCGTAATACGTTTTATCGAATCAAAACCACTATAACAACCATATTCCCATTATTACCAAAACTTTTCTGAAATGAGATGTACAACCTCGCTTAACAACCCTTATGCACCATCATGAATTTCGCATCATATCAATTTTGAACCAAATCATTATTTATTAGGTTGTGACCGGGTATAGTTGTACGCCACCATGTGATAATCCGTTTTTAGTTGCCTTATTTCACCATCTACTATGAGTTCATAGCCTACATTTTACTCATTTTAAATGCATTTTATAACTTTGGGGTGAGAACCATTGCTTGTTTTGAAAACCGGACACAAGTAATGTACATGATATTTTTCCTTGTTTACGTGTTGCCTAAATAGCTTTAGACAACTATTGCCTATATCATCATGAATCGTTAATTACTTGTAACTGACTGGCTGGTTAAGTAAGCACGAGTGAATAAATAGATCTATTAGGAATGATAATCCTCATCCGGGTTTGGTAATTCTTACTGGTCGGGTACGACGGAGTGTATAGGCCAACGGATGTAACTCATCTTGAACCGTAACCGAGTGGTCTTGGTCAGACACCTACCAGGGAAACTTTATATGGCAATGTACATGCTACCTTCCCATTAGCTTCGGTGTCATGAGATTAGTGCAACGTAAATACTTTTATGTGAAGTTGTATCTTTTATAACTGTCGCATACGTTTTGAAACTTGTGGTCCACGCTAACTACATTTGAATTAAACCTATGAATTCACCAACATTATGTTGATGTTTTAAGCATGTTTTTCTCAGGTGCTTAGCTTTGGACTTCTCTGATGTGCTATGTGGAGTCTACGTGCAATATGATATCATCTTTCAAGACTTTTTCCTATCATTCATACTCGTTGACTTTTGAAAACTTAATTACGCTTCCGCAACGTTTAATTTCATTTGAAATCTTGTAAGACTTATCCATTTTTAATAAATGCAACGAGTTATGATTTCCAAAACGTCCATTAGTGGTCGTTCCCTGTACTTTGAGTTTGAAATATTAAGACGTCACGCCCTTGGACACGTATTCAATCCAGGCCCCGTTTGGGGGTGTGACATGCACATTCAAATGCACCTTCGTTAATAGTATTTAGGCTTATAAATTCTTCCCTTAACTAAAAGCTAGTGTTTCCTTGAAGGGTTCCAAACCATTTTATGCTCATTTCTTTCTAGCTTCTTGCTTGCAGTTGCAGTTGTTGCATGTGTTGTTCTTCTGAATCAGAACACAAAGAAACCGTGTCTTTCTGTTCCACTGAACTGTTGTATTCATTCTTCTATTCTGACGATGTACTGGAGTCTACTGTGCTTTCCTTAGCAACTAAACTATCCAATGTTGCACCCTTAGTAACCAAACAAGCTTCTATTGCAGAACCTTCAATGACCGAAGTAGCATCTAATGCTATATCATTAGTGCTCAAATTATCCTCCAATGTTGTACCCTTAGTGACCAAACTCTATTGCTGTTGTGTCTCTTTTTCTTTTAGCTGTTTTTCAATCGCGTTTATTGCTTAAACTTCTCTTTCTTTCATCTGTAATTCTCCGTATTTAATTACTCTTTCATCAATAATCTTGTCAAGTTCATCCAAGAACCGGAGTAAATTACATCTGTAAGTTTCAGGTTCTTGTCTCGTATAATCTTTGAAGTGATTTTGCCAGCTTTTATTGTGAAAATCCAAAGCATTCACCTCTTTCGAGTCAAAAAATTTCTTGAACGGTGTTCTGCGTACATCAAGACAAGATTTTGGATTTAATAAGTAAAGATACTTGCTTTTAAGTTGCCATTAAAGTTCATTCAAATTGTGGTGCATCTTCATTCTGAAAGTCTCAGACTCTTCTTGGAAGAATATTCGAAATGCAATTTCAAATCGTCTGTTAGTATGGTGGAGAAATTCAAGGTGTGTCTTGAGCTCTTTGCATTGTTGTAATTCTCTCTCTTCTGAATTTGAACTTGATGATTCCATTGAATTCGGATGTGTGAACTTGATTTGTGGATCTTTTCGATGATTATGAAGTTTTGTGTGGTTTAAACTGTTAACACGCGACTTTTCCCTCCAAATATTAATTTCAAAAATTTATTTCGCTAAAATTTGAAATTCTCTCTAAAATCCAATTCCAAGTGTAGGAAAAGATTTTGAAATTTTAAAATTTTTGACGTTAATTTTAAACGTAAAAATTTGAATTTCGTCCCAAAAATTTGAATTTTAGCCCAAAATTTTCACTGTTATACCAAAATTTGAATTCGACGTAAAAATAAGCTATAAAGTTTACTATAAAAAATAAATTTTACTCAAGTTTTCCCGCCAAAAAACCTTTTTAATACTTGAGATAAAATCGCATGAGAAACAGTGATTATGAGTTATTCTTTTTTTGGTTTTAGTATTTGAAGTACGAGTATTTCACGGGATTTTACAAATCTTGAATAAAACTGAGAAAAGATATGTATATTTTGCGGGATTTTACAAATTCAAGACAAAACCGTGAAATATGTAGTCTGTATAAATCGCCTAAATTAATACCAGTGTATAAATCGCCAGAATGAATACCAGTGTATAAATCGCCTGAATTAATACCAGTGTATAAATTACCTGATTACACAAGTGTATAAATCGCCTGATTAACCTGGTATAAATCGCCTGATTACACAATTATAAATCAACTGATTACATAAGTATAAATCGCCTGATTAACCTTAGTATAAATCGCCTGATCACACAAGTATAAATCGCCTAATTCATAAAACTGCATAAATCGCCTAGCACAAAAATCTGCATAAATCGTCTAACATAAAAATCTGCATAAATCGCCTAACATAAAAATCTGCATAAATCGCCTAACACAAAAATCTGCATAAATCGGCTAACATAAAAATCTGCTTAAATCGCCAAACACAAAAATCTGCATAAATCGCGTAACTCATAAATCTCCATAAATTGCCTAACTCATAAACTGCATAAATCGCCTCCTTAAAAACAGTATGAAACTCAACTATTAAATCACCTAAAAACACACTTTTAAACGTTTTTTTTTCTTGATTCCTTTTGCAAAACAAAGTATTATTAGGCTATATCTATCATAAAAACACAAACTTTAAGGTTTTTAACACCAAAAATTTAACCACTTTTTATTTTGTTTTTAAGGCTAAAAAACACCAAGATTTTTAAGTTTTTGCAAGATAGATCGCACACAAACGCACTAAACACACTATTTTTGGTTTTGGAATAGAAAGATACTAGCATTTTGTCAAAATAAGCACATAAGCAAAAATAAGCCGAATCTATATAAGCTAAATAAGCCACGAAATAAGCAAAACAAACCACACACAAACACTAAACATCTCAAGATGAAATCATGGCAACAGATACCAATTATAGAAAATGGTTTTCTCACAAATCAACACATACACATACGAAATATAGAGAAGAGAGAAAGGATGGTGGAGGCGTTTGGATAATCTTTCTATTACACACATAAAACACAAACTCACACACCCTCTCTATGTGTAAAGAGGGCTTTATATAGTCCCTTGACCGGCCATGGCCCTTCTTGTGGACTTCCATAGGCCGGGTCTTGGACTATTACATTACTTACCCTAACACATTAGTCCATTGGACTGACTATTATACGCTTGATATCGTCTAACTATTACAAGGCCTGTGAGATCGATAATGATCGTCACTTCACTAAAAACTAAATTGCTAACAATCTCCCCCTAAGGGACAATCATTGAGATCTCATTTATGATCAACACCTTTTGAATTCCTAACAATCTCTCCTTAAGAGGTGATCATAGAGATCTCTCTTTGTAACATTGATCTTTAGTCTTTAATGCTTTCTATCTTGATCTTGAGTCTTGTTCATGTAATAGACTGTGGTAGTTCTTTTTGTTCCAATCATAAACTTGTGATCTTGATCTTAATCATTTCGTTGTCTTTGTCTTTTGACTTTGCCTTTGAGATCTTGCATCATCACTTGATCATCTTTGTAATACTTTGTCTTCTTACGATCTTGTGTCTTTGGACCAACGTACTCATACTTTGATATTTCTTGAAAGCTCGCTCACAATCTCCTTAAATAATCTTTGACTTGATAACTTCATGTCTTTAAGGAAGATGTTGAATATCATAGTTGCGGAAGTCCTTATCTTTGTTTGATTTTGAGCTTTCTTGATTTCTTGAAACTTTAAGTCTTGAGTATGAGCACGTGGTTATGAATCCGACTCAGCTAGAATAAGGAACCGTCACCTTTATATAAACCCGCAATTAATGGTTAGTAATAAACAGTTTATATAGACGAGTATGGCTTTGTCATTCGTCAAAGTTTGGTTGCAAGAACCTCCGATTTCTCGTTTGACAAGATAAATAAAGTACATGTGATTAGGTAGTATTCAAAGAATCTCCTTGACAGGGTTTCCAGCTCGTAGTGTTCAATCCTCTAATACAGATGCATTAGATTCACCGTACTAGCTTATTCTCATTACTGGAACATCTCAAAGCAGACAACACGATAAGAGTGAATCAGTTAGTTACTATCTTACTGATTGATTCGTTAATTCATAGACTGGACCAAATCGATATCCAGTTGTCACAAGTTTGATCCATATAGAATTGCACAAGTCACCTACTGTAATGCTGTTTGATGTTAACACTAGAAGGATTTCCATTCGTCAATGTGAAATACTAAAGAGCACCACTCTGAATGTTTTGGCAAGATCACAAGGATAATGCGTAGAACTCTAACATATCACTTGTGTTCTTTAACTATGAACAACAAGTGAATTTAGGAATTGTGTCCTAATGAGATTTATGTTGATCTCTTTTGGCTCTAGACTCAATAAGTGTGTTTTGGTTTTACTGATCGAAGGCTGGAGCTGACTGCCACCTTTTTAATACCAACTAACTCGGAATAAGAAAGTCGATAGATAACATGTTTATCTTTGTGAGAAATGAAACAAGTATCTTTTGAGAGATCTTGAGTGGCTATGGAGGGTTGTGCCTTGCATCACTGGGTCCATAATGACTATCTTCAATACTAGCAATCATCTTTGTGATTCTGATAGGATATGTATTGACCCGGTTTCTGCCTAAAGTTGTATGGAGGGCTTCTTTCTTTAGACCCTTTATCCTTACATTTCTTTTTCATTCTTCAACCCCTTCAATGTTTAGCAAGATGTCAATGCTAGAACCTTGTTGTGATTGTTCCAGTGCCAGCTCATGTCTTAGTCAACATTATTTCCATAATTTCATTCAACTCCATCTTTCCTAAGGACTTCTAATTCTATCTAATGGAATGTCCTTGGTAGATCCCTCTGGTTCTGGTTGGATCATCGGACTTATACCAACCCTAACCACCTTATGACTTCATCATCGTCGTGAATTAGTAGGTTGTTAGGTATAGATATTGAAACCATAAAACCATTTAAAAATCAGTCAAAGTGTTTGATATAAATCAAAACTTTTTACACTTTGAAAGTTTTATGTTTTAAGAAATGCTCCCTTACACATGTGCATCGATATTCAAATTTTTTTCACACATGGAGGAAAGAGTTACGCACTTGAGTCAACGACGATCACATTTTAATCCATTTTAATCCAATTTTCTACCCCTCAAAAATAGCATATCACATGATGTTTTTGATATCAATGGAATAAAATAGCTATTTTAGAATTTTGAACATTTTCTCTTTGCTCCCCCTCAATTAATGAGGGATAGAGATAGTGTCGAGTACACATTTTTTTGAAAGATTTTGAATTTATTAAAAAATTCTTGAGAAAAATTGTACTCGGACAATATATGTTAATAAAAACATAAATATTTTTAAGAGAAGATATGTTCACCAACATCAAAACTTTTGATGTGAAACTCTTTTTAAAATGACATTAAAGTACTTTTTTTTTAAATTCCACTAAATGTTTTGGATACACAAAATTTGCCTTTTATGAGATGTATCCAACAACATTAAAATGATTTGGTTTTAGAAGCTCCCCCTTAAAAATTGACCAGTGTATAAAATTGATTTGACTTTTGAAAGTATCGTGAGAAGGGAGTGTTGAACACATAATTTTGAAAGATTTTAAAAAATCTTTTGATAAATTCTTGAAAATTGTGTTCAACGGTTTTGAAAAACCAATGTTACTTTAGCTCTAAAGACATTGAATGTCTTTGAATTGACGTTTTGTGTCAGCTCAAGTCTGAGAAGTTGTTATCTTCTTGTTGTGAGGATAAATGTACATAAAATTACACTTTCCTTTCTTTGAATTCTGAGTTCTAAGAAGAAATACTTAGAAGTTAATTGTTTTGAGCAAACTTTTGAAAAGTTTTTGAAAAGTATGCTTGAAAACAAGAATATTTCTCTTCTTTTAAAGGTAAAGCGCACTGAAGTGTACACTATCATTTTATTTGAAAGCCGAGTTGTGCACTGAAATGTACACAAGTCATTTTGATGAGCAAAATTTTAAAAGATTTTGAAAAACCTTTTGAATTTTTTTGAAAACAAGGGTCTCAAACTGAAGTATACAAAAGCTATTTGACTTGAGCTATAAAACATTGAATGTTTTGATTGAATAGCTCAAGACCGAAAAGATTTCTTTTTTCATTGTTAAGGATAAATGCACTAAAGCATACATTTTCCTTTTATTTAAAGACCGAGTTGTTATCTGACATTTAATAACAAACCATTAATTTTAAAGCATGGGTGTTGACCTAAAATAGCCAACAACCATTGTGATATCAAATTAGATAATAACCAAATATGGTTAATTACCTTTTAAGTGTTAAAATGCGTGTAGTGTACTCTTAGGGGCCTTGTAGTAGTCTTCATACTACCTTACTTGTGCATTGCCTTAATGAAATATTACATAGACGGCGGGTTCGTGTAATTCGTTTATGAATTAGGAAATACTTACACACTACATCACAAGGGTGAAGAGCAATAGGATTAGGAGGATCAACTAAGGAGTAGTGCATGATTAAGTGAACATGTTTGTTTACCTATACGAGTTTCCACATAGTTAGTTTAGATTTAATTTTGTTTATTAGTTTAATTAGTTTAAAACCAACCAACCTTCAAACCTGAGAGTTTACTTGCTTTCATAAAATATAGAAAAAAAATACAAAAACAATCTTCTCTTAACCTTTAGACCTTAGTTACATTTAGTTCGAGCCTTCACAAACTATTCCCCTAGAGAATGATAACAACCCCTGAGGCTTGCCTATACTACACTACAACGATTAGATACTCTGCTTAAGGAGTTGTAAAACTTTTGCATTTACAACAACCGCATCAAGTTATTGGCGTCGCTTCCATGGAATAGTCTAGGTTTTAGATTCTATTTAGCTTAGGTCTACTCACAAGATTCCTATCAAGTGAGATTTTATTTTCTTGTTAATTAGCTTTCTAGTAGTCTATCTTTTCTTTGTGCCCTTTGTTTTGTAAACCTTCTTTTTTGTTAACCTCCATGGGAGACGAAAATCCACGCGTAATTTAGGAGATTATTCCTGCCCTAGCAACGAGGGCTATCAAAACACCATTCAGATCCCCAATGGGAACAATGTGGTGCCTCTACGATCCGACACCATCCGGTTGGTGCAAAACAGATGCTCTTTCCACGGACTTTGGTCTGAGGATCCAAACCAACATCTTAAGGATTTTCTAAAACTTGTGGACTTACTTGACCTTGATGTTGCAAATAGGGAAAGGACGCGCCTGCGTTTATTTTAATTTTTCCTTCGCGATCAAGCTAGCAATTGGCTTGAACATCTTCCCACGGGATCCATCTCTACTTGGGAGGATCTCACAAATCATTTCCTTGCTTAGTTCTTTCCACCGGGAAGGACTTCTAAACTCCGAAATGACATCTTGATGTTCCAACAACATCAAGGTGAATATCTTTCTGAAGCATGGACTCGTTTCAAAGACTTACTTCAAAAAGTCCCTCATCATGACATCGATCTTTGGCTCCAAGTCCAAATATTTTATGACCATGTCAATCACATCACAAGGCGAACCATCGATCAAGCGACCGGTGGTAAGCTACATGACAAAAACACAGAACCATCGATCAAGCGGCCGGTGGTAAGCTACATCACAAGGCTCTATGACAACGAAAGTTAGAATGATCCAAGAGACTTCACTAAACCAGTCACGGCAATCTCTTTACCTCAAGATGTCCTGAGTACATCCGACCGTCGTCTCATCAAGCTCGAAAATCAAGTCTAACGCTTAATGGAAGCTCATCTTGCTCATAACCATCCCATTCAAGTGAACAAAATTACTTCTTCATGTGGGATTTTTAGTGGTCCTCACGATACTCAATATTGCATGGAAAATCCTAAGCAAGCTTTTGTTGATTGTGCATCATCGCGTACCGATGAAGTGGGAGGTAATTGGTTCACTTTTAAACTCGAGCAAAATAATTTTGGTGACACCTATAATCCTTCATGGAAAAGTCACCCAAACCTTAGGTGGAGGCAACCTCAAAATTCTCAAAACAACTTTTTAAACCCACCTAATCGTTTTTAACCAAACGATTCATTCCCAAACCGCTCATTCAACAACAATCCTCAAAATTTTAATAATCAATTGATGTGCGGTTGTCGTAGGACTTCTATACAAGAAGTTTTACAACTTCCTAGGCAGTGCACCTAATCGTTGTAGTGTAGTATAGGCAAGGCTCGGGGTTGTTTATCATTTACTCGAGGAATAGGTTGGGAAGGCTTGATCACGGTCTAATAGAATTTTAAGGGTTGAAGGAGGATTCTTTTTGTGTTTTTGTATTTTATGGAAAGCGAGTAAATCATATATTGGAGAGGTTGGTTGGTTTTAGTTAATAAACTAAATAATAATCTACGGTAATGGTGATAACAATAAGATAAAAGATTGTGTATATTTAATCATGTATTACTCCCTAGATTGCTTCTCCTAGTGTTGTTGCCTTGTCACACTTGTGATGATCTATGTAACTATTTCCTAAAGCATGATACACAAACCCGCCGTTCTTACTTAGTTGCGCTTAGAGCAAACGCAACATGCTATGGTAGTATGAAGACGATTACTTGGCCACTAGGAGCTTACTATGTGCATGTGAAATACATTTAAAAGTGGATTCTACATATAGGGGGCAAATGGTAGTATGAAAGACTGCTTCCTGATGGTTTCCCTTTCTACTCAATCAGTTTCCTAGACATATCAACAAGCGATGCAGACAAAAGCTTGTTTTCTAAGACCTAAACGTGCACATCCAGCACAAAAAGCAACACCACTATGATTCTACATTTAAGGTTTCATACAATCATAAATAAACACAATAGGAGGTTTAGCCAAGCATGTTAAAGATAAAGCAAGAACAATAAATCAAACAACATATAGACATATTGAATGATTAAGTAAACCTTACTTGATTAAAACATGAATTAGAAGAAGTACAATAAGGTTTTTAGGCCCTAAAATCGTCTCCTACAGCTGCTAAATGAACTAGGGTTCGTACCCTTTTTTTATTCTAAAGTTACACGCTCAAAACCCTAAATTTAGGTTTGAATATATAGGAAAAACGATGCGACGACGTTGCATTTTAGTCGTGACGCCGTCGTAAGAAGAATCTTCTAGATCTGCGTTTGAGTTGGTGCGGGCTGACGTCACATTGTATCTGTGACGCCGTCTCCAGCCACTGTAGAGAAATTCTTGATCAATGTTGGTGTAGGTCCGTAGTCTCGTCCGTTTCTTTTCCAAATGAGCCCAAGTCACGTGTAATTCATCCAAATGTCTTCCAAATGAGAAATACCTGAAAAGGAACGATTAAGTACCTATTTTGGGAATAAAAACACGATTTTCGGGGTTAAACGACCTCGAAAAAGTGTATAAAATGACACCCCATCAAATACCCCTACACTTGGGATTTTCTTATCCTCAAGCAACTGGGCTTTTCTATCTAGACAATAACAATATGAGAGGTCATTTTACCTACTCTTTAAACATATTCTACAACACAACCTTCTAGACCTCGTAATTAAAAGCACATAAAGTATATACTAGCACCTCACATAAGTGTTTGGGATTCTCTCTTTCACTCGGGTGTATAATGAATTATAACACATAGGGGAAATAGAAAATTACACTCATTACCTGTGATAGCATATAAATTTCCATAGGCTTGGTAAAGGATCAAACCTCCACCGCTAGGTGCAAGTATTATTCATTACTATCTAAGAGGTCTTTTAAAGGGTTGTGGGGTGTAGGTGTAAGATAACATATAATGGAAACGGAAATAGAAACGGATGGGATACATTTGGGTGGCTTTAGGTGAATTTGGAGTGGAAGGGTTAGCTAATTATTTTTACGAATACACTTTGGTTTGGTTGCTAAGCCAAGACTCAAACAAAGATATACAAACTCTACACAACTCTACATCAATCTCTTTTCTTTTTCTTTTCTCATTTTTTTGAATAACATAATACAACATGGGGGTTTATAACACGTACCCCTACACTTGAGCTTTTACATGCTCGATATTTACAATCTAACTAATGACCCGATTTGAGGTGGATCAAAATAACATGGAGATCATTTGACAAACATATGGGGGTATTGACTTAACTTTTCTTCCCTATTCTTCCGCGAAATAAATACTACCATGAATCCCAATCGTCCCAAAACTGTATTTACAAGGATAAGGACTTAGCAACCGTGTACTCAATAATTAACTTGGGTTAAACACAATAATGTACTAAAAGTGAGTACATAAAAGGTAGGCTAAGGCTTTTTGGGTGTAACGATTGGTTTAAGGGTGACAATGCTCTTCATTAATAGTCCGGCTTAACCAGAAAATTATGAGAACCGTGAAAAAGGATAGGCTCAGAGGGTTGTACTAGGGTATCCTGCACTAAAGGTGAGTGCATGGCAAGGGTGTGGGATAGTTATATGATCGGTGTGACCATCATAACAATTACAGGTTTAAAACATGGGTTATTCCTAATGCCTCTTATCAAGCAAATCCTAATACTTACAATGCGGTCTCGGGATGCATCACAAAAACAAGTTCTAGAATTTAATATGCTACCGATACACTCTCATAATCCTAAAATAACCAATACCAATGTTCCAGAAAAGGCGACAAAACCACGCATACAAATCCGTAACGATTGAATAGACACACATGATTGCTCACTCCTTAACTCGAACAAGCTGAAGGTATAATATCTAAGGGCGAACCTCACATTATGGGGGTGGAATTTTGAGGGTTTTTGTGCTAGTCATATAAATTTCTATCCATGGGACGCTAGTAATTCTTAGTTTTCGTTGGTATGTGTCGTAAAAAAATTAAATTTTGGTAAAAATCACCCTTTTATGCTATGTTTCGATATATTACCCATCTTTTTAAGGACAAAGCCAATGACAAATGAAAGAATAGTTTCTAAGGCTTATTTTCCCCCTACACTTATTTTGAACATTGTCCCTAACGTTCTCTAGAAGTACCCGTTGAAACGAATAAAGGGAAAAGAAAACAAGGAAAAGAAACTCCCTGGTTTACTCAATAATGGAGAAGAAACATGTGATAACTGGTTAAATCGTCCTCCGAGAATCATCCAATTAAAAGTCCTAAGAATTTCCAAGATTCTCCTCATCAAATATAACCTGTAATCAAAGACAAAGACAACTATACCAAGCATAAAATGTGCGTTTTACCAATATACAATGTTAATTTAGGGTTCGACTCGATAGATAGGATGAAAGAATTATTAAACTCATTAGGTTTTGCAGGTTTATAACAGAAGAGTACATATATTAAATGTTGTGCAAGTTTTATTTTCAAAAAATGATTAAAAACTTTAGGTTTTCTAAACCTGGGCGTTTGACGCCGTCAGGGTTGTAGTGACCCCGTCACTGGTGTCGTAGTAACAGCGTTGCGTGTTAATCGTGACTCCGTCTCCAAAGTCTGTAAAAATGAAATTTTTGTTTTTGATGAAACATTTCTTGCACTTGATTCCATAAGTTAATTCTTGTACAAATGGCTGCATAAAACCTGAGATTTAACAATTCAATCATATTACTTGAAACTGACGCGAATTAATCTAAACAATTCATTCAACATGTTTGAATTTTGGCTTAAAAGCCGGATAAATTCCCTTACACTAATTGTTTGTAAAATACCTTTGATTGAAATTAAGACGAGGTTAAAGACAAACAAAGCATGATTACAGATAGTTTAAACATAATAAAACAAATCATGAAGAATTAAAACACACATGACACTCCTAATTTGTGGGAAAAGTAAATTGGGTTGCCTCCCAAGAAGCGCTTGTTTTTGTTCGAGTCATGAGCCTGACTCTACCCTTATTTAACAGATAAAGGGGAGGGTTCCCATACACTTAAGTTGAAGTGCGGGTGACAGTAACGGTACATACCATTTTTATGAGAAGGGGTCACATGCTGGAAAATTGGTTGGTGAATTATATGTTCCAAATGGTGTGTTTCTAGAATTCTACTTCTCTCTACTTCATTTGGCCTATCGAATAGACTAACTTCTTCTCCTAAAGGAGAAGCTTCCTTAGATTCTAATCCCCAATCATCATCAAACATCTCCCAATTTGAAATATCAACACCTAGGGATACACTTTTTCCTAATAAACCGGGTTTAAATCCATAATGTTTCTTAGGATCATCGATGCATGGGCGATAATAGCAATACGTATCCTTAGGGTGGGAAGATGCCACGTGAGGTGAAGGTGGTCTATTAATGGTTAAGCTATCTACTTCCTTTATCTTAAAACTATCCAGACTATGTGGTTTGATGGGTAGTTCGGGGCCTCTTTCTTCTCATAGACTTACATCTAAGGATAGACAATTTAGTAAGGGATTTGGTTGAGGCTCCATCTCATCAAAACTAGGAACTTTCCTATTACTAAGAGGAATGTCATGATTACAAGTATTCAAGCCTAAATCCTCTAGTTATGTTTCGTCCAAAGGCTCTACCTCCACCGGGGTTCCTAAATTCTCTTTTACTTCTTCCAGGCAAGTTACGGGCAGTGTGTATTCCTCAAATGATGGGAGGACTTGTGGGGTACTTTGTGGATCTGAATTTTCTACCTTATCCCCATGCTATACCTCTATGCATCTCAACCCAAACATCCTTATTTCCAAACAATCTTTTTGCTTGAGCCTTCAAATTTGCTACTTCTTGTTCAAAAATAATGTTTGGTGGGTTGTCCCATTCTTTTTGGCCTTGGGTGAAATTTTATATGGCTTCCTATGATTCTTCCCCACTTAATTCCCTAAGGTTCCCATCTGCTGCAAAGTCAAGGTCTATTCAGGTATAGTCTTCGACATGATCATAAAAGAATTGAGCAAGGGACCATAAATCGAGGCCATGATGAGGGACTCTTTTGATTAAGTTTTTGAAACGAGTCCACGCATCGTAGATAGGTTCATCTTGATGTTGTTGGAACACCAAGGTATATCTTTAGAATAGGAAAGTTGTGTTTCATGAGGGTTTTCAAATGGTGTGGTTGGTGGTCTTTCATACATCATGATGGTCAATGAAAGAGTGATTTACAAAACAAAGGGCATAAAGAAAAGATAGACTACGAGAAATCTAATATGCGGAATTAAAATCTCACTTAAAAGGATTCAAGCGAGTAGAACTAAGTTAAACTATGATCAAAACCTAACTATTCCCTAGGCGGCAGCGCCAAAAACTTGACGTGTGTTCGTCGTAGGACTTCTACACAAGAAGTTTTACAACTCCCTAGGCAGTGCACCTAATCATTATAGTGTAGTATAGGCAAGACTCGGGGTTGTTTATCGTTCACTCGAGGAATAGGTTGGGAAGGCTTGATCACGGTATAACATAATTCTAAGGGTTAAAGGAGGATTCTTTTTATGTTTTTGTATTTTATGGAAAGCGAGTAAATCAAATATTGGAAAGGTTGGTTGGTTTTAGCTAATAAACTAAATAATAATCTATGCTAATGGTGATAACAATAAGATAAAAGATTATGTCTATTTAATCATGTATTACTCCCTAGATTGCTTCTCATAGTGTTATTGCCTTGTCACACTTGTGATGGTCTATGTAACTATTTCCTAAAGCATGAACGAATTACACAAACCTGCCGTCTACTTAGTATGCCGCTAGAGCAACGCACATGCAAGGTAGTATGAAGACTATTACACGGCCCCTAGGAGTACACTAAGTGCATGTGAAATATATTAAAAGTGGATCAACCATATTAGGGGGCAAGGTAGTATGAAGACTGTTACCCGATGGTATCCTTTCTACACAATCACGTTTCCCTAGACATATCAACAGCGATGTAGACAAAAGCTAGTTTTCTAAGACCTAACGTGCACATCCATCACAAGAAACAACACTAATAAGATCTACATTCTAGGTTTCATATAATCATAAATAAACACAATAGGAGGTTTAGCCAAGCATGTTAAAGATAAAGCAAGAACAATAAATCAAACAACACATAGACATATTGAATGATTAAGTAAACCTTACTTGATTAAAACATGAATTGGAAGAAGTACAATAGGGTTTTTAGGCCCTAAAATCGTCTCCTACAGCTGCTAAACGAACTAGGGTTCGTACCCTCTTTTTATTCTAAAGTTACACACTCAAAACCCTAAATTCGGGTTTGTATATATAGGAAAATTGATGCGATGGTGTCGCATTTTAGTCGTGATGCCGTCATAAGAAGAATCTTCTAGATCTGCGTTTAAGTCGGTATGGGCTAACGCAGTCGTGGAATGTTGTGACGCCGTCACTTGATGAGTTGTGACGGCGTCGTGTATAGCTTGTGACGCCGTCTCCAGGCTCTGTGAGCACAAATCTTCAAGAGTCTTGGTGTTGGTTCGTAGTCTCGTCTGTTTCTTCTCCAAATGAGTCCAAGTTACGTGTAACTCATTCAAATGTCTTCCAAATGAGAAATACCTGAAAAGGAACGATTAAGTACCTATTTTGGGCATAAACACACGATTTTGGGGGTTAAATGACCCTGAAAAAGTGTATAAAATAACACCTCATCATCAATTGAATCTCGAAGGATTGGTGTCTAATTTTATGGCATCTCAAGACGCTTGGATTTCTAAATTTGAAGCTGATTTCAAACAATACCAAAGCGAGATAACCAACAAAATCGACACATTCTTGAAAGCTATGAATGACCGAATGATAGGAGCACTCCCAAGTGACACGGTTAAGAACCCGAAGTTAAATGTTAATCATACCTCTTCAGTTTTGTCTGCTCATTCTTACCCAATGAGGGATCCCTAACTCTTTCAAATCGGTCAACGCTATTAAAATGTGTTTCAACCCAACAACTAATATCCAAAAATACCAACTACAAGTCAGCACTCTAACGGTCAAAGAAGTTAAAATAGCAAAATCAAAAGAACCCAAAAAAGCTCTAGAAGATGAATTTAGAGATTTGCCTCTCAGTTTACCAGTTCTTTAAATTCTAGCTCCTGTTCCCATCTATGATGCTCTTTTGGATAAATATATAGAGAGTCTTGAGTTAGGAAAAAATGGATCCGCTTTCATCCAATGCGAAATGTCAAAGAAAGTGAAGCATCCCAGATTATTCATCTTACCTTATAGACTAAAGCACTCCAATCATTTTGATACCTTAGCCGATTTAAGGTCATGTGTGAATTTAATCCCATTAAGTCTCTTCAAAAAGCTTAAAATTAGACTATTGGAAGAGACCGAAGATGTCCTAGGGTTAGCGGATTGAACTAAGTTATATCCCGTAGGAATTGTGAAAAATGTAGAGGTTCATGTAGGAAAGTTGAAACTTGTGGAAGATTTTCACGTCGTCGACATGAAAAGAGAGCCTACTTGCCCTTTACTTGTTGGAAGAGGATTTTTAGCAACCACTGGTGCCATGATAGATCATAGGAAAGCTAAAATAGCGGTAGGTGAAGGAATCACTGTTGATCCCAATCCTAGATCGATTCCTTAGGTTGTCTAAGGTTAAATTACCTTGGATAAATCCAAAATAATTTGTTGTAGAAACTTTGTATGTATATTAAAGTGTATGCGGAATCTACACCTTAATACCTAGAAGTAAAATATCAAAAAAACAGTAATTGTGAATGAACAATGAATAAAACCAAACGCTCCAATATTATTAGATCAATAATAC